>JAGVSM010003646.1:0-85699 GCA_022494885.1 Micrasema longulum
ATACCTGGGCTTGTATAGGATAACAGTTGATAACATCGAGTACTACTTAGTTGCTATGAGGAATGTCTTCTCTAACCATCTTACTATTCACAGGTTTGTTTTCATGTCTGCTGAATCATTAATAGTATCTCTAAATAAAATTACTATTGACAAACACATGTTCCATCCCTTAGTGTTCGCCACAAATTCAACTTTTTGTAACAAATCATCATAATCCATAATAATAGTTAGCAAACCCTACCTTTCGGCCTGTTGAGGTGTAAAAATAATAAATAAGAATATACTTTTTTTTTATTAATAAACTACTCTAGTTCTTATTATTAACTCAAATCTTAAAATTTTCAGACCATTTCTTAAAAGTCATAAATAACTTGTGCTGGAAAAATGGAAATCGAGTTGTGGTACAGTGGGATTAGAACCGCAGACCTTTGGTCCGTTAGTCCACAATACTACCACAGGACCACAACCCGGTTCAAAACTTATTTTCCCAAAACGGTTTATTTTGCCTGTTTCATTATTTGTCGTAGTTAGAATAATATAATTCATTTCTTTTTTTTTTACAGGAAATTTGACTTGAAAGGTTCCACTGTTGATCGCGAAGCATCTGAAAAAGAATTGGAGAAAGATCTTCCTACACTGAAAGATAACGACTTCATCAAACAGGGAGTTAAGGTGGATATGGGGGAATCTGCCAAAGAAAAACTACTTGAAACATTGTCTGCTGATGTTGATGTAAGATCGTTTTTCCCTGATTCCAATTGTAAAGGGCAGATCGATTTCTCCTAAAAAACTTTGTCATTTGGATTAATAGAATAAGTGTTGCCACACACCACAATTTTTATTATTGAATATTGTCTTTTGTGAAAATAATTAATCATCGACACAAGCCAATAGCTAATTTTGCATTTTCATTTCAGTCAGAATTAATGAGTTACTATCCTGCAAAATTGTTTTCAATAATATAATGAATTTAGTTTTGTGTGATAAATAAATGAACCGGATTTTAGTCTTGTAGCTAGCGTCGCAGACTCACAGATCAGAGGTCTGAGGTTTGAACCCCGCCCTACCACAACTTTGTTTCTATTTGCCAATAGTAAATTATCTACAACTTGTTGAAAATGGTCCCCAAAATTGAAGTATTCGGATAAATCATTAAAAAAATCATCATCTAGAAAAGAATAATTTTAAAAAAAAAAACTTAATTTAATGCTTCTACGCTAAACATTTTGTATTTTAGAAAACTCACATTAAAGATTCTTTCTGATCACTCTAAATTACTTTATTCTTTCGCATTCAAAATATTTAGATTAAAAAATCATTTTTCTTTTCCAATAAAATATATTAAATCTAGAATACATATAGTATTTTTGTTCCCGCAAAGCCGAGGCTTGTCTGCAGGTTGCATTTTTTGTTTGTTTGTTTTTATATCATATAATAATCAGTTCATTTTATTTATACATAGATTCACATACTTATAATATTATTCCACTATAAACTGTACAACTTTTTGTTGATAACATACACTTGAACACTATTAAAATATTAAATGAGTTATTTTATAACTTTATTGTGGTGCAACATTACGATCATCATATTTTTTCCTTCAGTTCCTAACCAAATTACACCTGATGGACTATTCCCTACTGTTGGGTATCCACGATTGCGCCCGAGCTGAAGTTGAGAACCTGAACCGTATTGCCCAGGGAGAGTCTGCTGACTCGGACAACAACGGTCTGGATAGTGGGGATGACTCTGAGGGTGGCTCCGGGTTGGACAACAGGCATGCTGATAGGTAAATTGTGAACTATATATATTGCATGTAATCACAGGCGGATCCTGACTAAAAATATTGGCAGTGCATGCTTTTTCATTTTGTAAACTTGCACTTCAGTAGGTATATAATAATACGATACGATGTATGCGAGGAGGGATCTCCTGCTAAATATTGATAAATCGAATGTGATGGTTTTTGAAAGAAATGTGGTTATCATGAAACAGGTAGAGGAATTTGTGTATCTGGAAAGTATGTTTACTAGAGACAGAAATACTGAGAAAGATATTGGAAAGTGGGTGAGTTTCGGGTGAACGGTGCATACGGCAAATTAACATTTATCACAGGAGGTGAAATTAGCTATTCACCATATCAAATCTGGAAGAACTTTTATGAACAATTTTATATTAAATAATATCTCACTCCTGCTTTCGATATTCTAAATAAATTACTTCCTTCTCTTATAGTTCCACTCATACATAATGTATATTTTTCATATTACCAAATACCTGGAACATGTGTTTATTTCTCACTGGTGTAAGGAATAAATACAGCTTTCAATATTTCTTGTGCATTTAACCTTATTTTTTTTAACTTCATTTTTCAGGGGAGGCTGGAACACTCCACCTGATAGTCCACGTGGGTTGATGAGAGAGTGTTCTCTGCAATATGATGGAATAATTCCCGAAATTGACATCTACGCAATACCCAGCCAAGAAGGTACTGTAATATATGTAAAAACATAATGTTAATCATTTGCTAAAATTGATTTTCTACGTTACATTTATTTTTTTCTGTATTTATGTTTAAAAAACTGTTATTTAGAACTTTGAGGTCACTAGACTTAGGGATCTTCCCAAAATTTATTTTAACTTAATTGATGAATTAATGCTATCCTACAACATTGAAACCAAAATACAAACTAACGCAGAGCTCCACTGTTGGTATCTAAAGAATGTTCCAAAATGCATTAAAGAAGCAATTTTGCTGAAAACACAGGTTTTTAATGAAAAATTGTAATTTCTTTAACTCTTTCGCTGCTGAATTTGGGGAGCGCGGCTGTAACGCCCGTGCGGGTTTATTTTAGAATTAATATTTTTAACAAAATAAATTCTTACCTTTATTTAAAACGCTCGATTTTTTTATATGTTGTGGATCATGACACATTACACATTTTGACTCACTATTATTTTCACTAAATCACTGAAAATTATATAAAAAAAAAAAAATACAAATTTTTAAGGTCCCCCCATACACATCAAAATAATGTATAGTCTGTTTCATCTTTTT
Organism: Micrasema longulum; assembly: GCA_022494885.1. Taxonomy (NCBI): domain Eukaryota; kingdom Metazoa; phylum Arthropoda; class Insecta; order Trichoptera; family Brachycentridae; genus Micrasema; species Micrasema longulum. The sequence goes on from JAGVSM010003646.1 coordinate 3,062, forward strand.
TGTGTGACACTTGCAAAAAAAAAAAAAATTAGAAAAAAAAGCGAATCAATCTTCAAATAGTTTTTACCACTTAACTTATTTTATTATAATTTGGAACTGTATAAATTTTAGTATCTTGATATTGTATGATATTCCTCAAAACATGGTTCAACACATAATGGAACGTTGCAATCCACGCACATAAACCTAGTTTCTTTGCGGATTTTTTTTGGACGTCTTTGGGATTGTGAACAAACATGACAACATCTATATGGTTTTTTTTTTGCTGGTGTCTCGGGAATTGATTTTGGGAAATGTCTACCGGTCAGTCTTAATGGATGATCCGATGATGTCGTTGGCCGACCAGTTTTATGATCGTGAATATGATATTTACTAATAATTTGCATAGCTGTTTCTAATTGAAAATCTGCTAACGAAGGTTTTTTTCCGGTAACTGTCAAATATACGGCGTGAGAATTTAATAATATCATGTCAATAAAATGAAACACTATTTTTTTATACCACTTTGTGGTCTTTCTTAAACATCCAACAGAACTCAGCAACATGTCTGTTCTATCTACAGCCCCCATGTGGACGTTGTAGTCTAAAACAACTTTGGGCTTTATAACTGGTTGTTTTGTCTTCCAATCCAATTTCCCCGATGCGCCCATTGAATTGTCGTGCATCGTAGAGAGCATGTGGACTTCCCTCTTGTCTTGCCATTTGAGGGCCATCATGGTGTCAGAGTGCATGGATGAAACTTCACCTTTTTTTAGCTTCTCAAAAGTAGGAAGCCACTTCCTATTCTTCCGTACAGTACCACACGCGTTCGTTCCATTGCCATGCAATACTTGGAACAGTAATGGACTCGTGTACCAATTGTCCATCCAAACGGAGTGCCCTTTATTAAAAAAGTCGGTCATGAAAGTGGTAACCACTGATCCCGATTTTCCAACATTAAATTTGTCGTAAATCTCTGTATTTTCACCAATATATGTAATAAAATCTAAAATATAGCCAGTTTCAACATCGCAAAACACAAAAAATTTTACACCAAAACGGTTTCTTTTTGACGGAATGTATTGTTTAAAACTTAGTCTACCTTTAAATAACACGAGACTTTCGTCAACACACAAATTTTGAAAAGGCTTCAACGTGGATTTGAATTTATTTTTAACGTGCTCTATGACTGGTCTTATTTTATAAAGTTTGTCTTCTTTATTTGCTTCTGCATTGTTACAAAAATGTAACATGCTACTTATTAAAAAATATGTGTCCCGTGGCATTACTTGAGAAAATATTGGAGTAACTAGGCCAGCATGCGTTGACCAATATTCACTCAAAGAAAGTTTTTTACTTCGTACCATCAACATGGTTAAACCAAAAAATATATACATCTTGTCAGTTGTAACATTCTTCCATTTAAGAATTCTCGAATGAGGTCGGATATTAGCAGTTTTCATAACATCGTCGTAATATATATTAGTTTGTGTTGCTATTTTCTCCATCAAATCGTTCGATAAAAAATGCAAAAATATGTCAGATTCACTGCAATCCTCGTTAAATGGAACTTTAACACCAGAATCTGCAGTGCTGAATTCGTGAACCTTGGGAAAATGGGGACCGCCTACCCACGCAGGAGGTGTATGTGATGATGTCTGAGTTATGTTTTCTGATGTGCTTGTCAATGGATGAGGAGATAAAACTGTAGGTACGTCAAATTCAAAAATAACAGATTCGTCTTCAGAAGGTAAATCTAAATCAGAATCATCGCTATGGCCTTCTGAATCACTGTTCATTATAAAGTTCATTATTTCATCATCTCTCCCTAACAAATTTTTATCTCCAGAACGAGCCATTATAAGTTAACTTCAAATAATAACTCCACAATAAAAAAGTCAAGGATGTTATAATAAAACCACTAAAAGTTAGTACGTAACACAATATTCAGTTCAGCAAAATATAATAACAAGAGATTCATATAACCATATCAAAGATGAAATCCGAATATCCGTTTGAATGTTTATGTAACAGAAATAATAAAAAATTCAATAACCATAACACAAATCACCAGTCCGGGTAATTAAGTTGGTTGAAAAGAAACCGATGTTTACTTTATCCCAAGTGTTATTCGTGTAGGCAAATAGGTACGTACATTATTATTGAAACAGAGTATACGCGGCGACACGTCAAGTGCGTACGGTGAGAATTTCAGACTGTGGTCCCGAAAACTGATTAGAAAGAATGTTTATAATAATACCATGTGTCCTAAAAAAATCCCATGTGTAGAGAAAAGATGGATTTATCGAATGACGTAAAAAAAGTTTGACATAAGTGTATATAGAGGCCCCTACAAGGAAGATAATATTGAAAACGGCTATGTTCGGGATCCGCAGTTGTGGCACGGCGCCGCGTATCGGCTATGCTCGGGACCCGCAGTGAAAGGATTAATTGATTCAAAAAGTATACAGTGTAGGGTTATGTACGGAATAGCATATCAGGTAAATGCCCTCCGCAGCTTTGCTAGCACATACGCATTCTTGTCGAAATTATCCATGACCGTTTTGCATAAATATGGCTAAATTCTATACTGCGCTCAATTTCCTCCTCAATATCCACTTGTACATATTATCCATTCAATGATCTCTCTTTGCTGTGTGGTCAGCAAGCTTCAGTTCTTGAGTCAATTGAACTTTGTAAGCATGAAGATACAAATCTTTTATGAGAATACGCTCTAAAGAGCTCGAAATGCCCAATTCTCGACCATGGTGCCGAATTGATGTTCCTGGACTCTCGGCAACACTTCACGATCTGCGTCTCGTGTTGAACGAGTTGTTGAAGGACGGCCAGAGTGTCTAAGATCATTAATTGGTCCTGTCTCCCTGAATTTTTAAATTAATCTTTTTACAGTTGATGTTAAATTACTATTCCGACCATATTTTGTATGAAAACTGCAGCTGCGAAACCTTTATTATTTATTAAATATTGCTAAACAGTGAAAACGAATTGTTCTTTCGTGTAGCACCCCATTTTTCTTAGGGTGATATTCTGAATGCAAAAGCGCGCGTATAAAACCCGTTTTTAACACCTATATACGTACTAAATATACGCTAACAGAGCGATCTCTTCGTGCGCAATTCCGTTCAGAATATCGGCCCTAAACTGTCACTGTCTTTTTTTTTGTTGGCAATACTTTACCGCACAAATGGTGAAAATTCGAATTTGCGTGAATTTTAAGCTACCTTTATAATACGTACAAGTTATCTAGTAGTAATTGTGTTTATGATTATTATGATATATAAAACCAAATTTTCATTATAATATAATGCAACGCATTATAGTTTTAATAAATGAGTAATGTTTTTATTTTAAATATAATTTTACCAATTTTTAGGAGCTGTAAGGAAGGAAATCTATTTCGTAGCAATCATTGATGTATTAACACATTACGGAGTAAAAAAACAGGTATGTACCACACATATTTTTTTGTATCAATTTCAAAATCAAGTTTGAGTAAACGTGTATTTAGAATGTTTAAATTATAATTTTAATCGAACAGAAATGTTGCATTCAAAACAATATTCAGAAAAGGAAAAAATGTTTTATTTTTATGTACAAACATATTGAATGATTACAGGCCGCCAAAGCAGCGAAGACTGTGAAGTATGGAAGTAATGTGGACGGCATATCCACTTGTGATCCTGATCAATATGGTAAAAGGTTTATAGAATTTATGACAAAAGCTATTGAGAGTGTTAATTAATTACCGTAATTTCGTACATTTGCTGTCCCGGTGATGCGACTCCGTATAAAGCCGAGCAATTGATGTAAAGCACGTCTTGATGAAATTTGCGCCTCTTTAAATTATATTACGAAATATATAAAAGTTGTTGACTCTCAATATAAATTGACAAATTTTTCAGGAAACTATTTTGGTAATTAATAAAACTATAAATTGACCTTAAACCTTTTTAGCTTACTGTAAATCAGAGAATTCGCAAATAATAATGTTCGTTTCATTAATGGCTGTAGAATGGATCAAAGGAAAATGAACATTAGTGGCAAATATTCTGTGATTTATTTCTATAATGATCTTTTAAAACTCAGGCTGTTTGTTTGAGGTCATATTTCATGTCTCGATCTAGTTGTTACTTGTAAATGTGATTATTATCGTATACTAAATAGTTTGCGTATGAATTGGAATCTTCTCCACTTGTTCCATTGACTTTATTTACTTTAAATATTCGGATTTGGGTTTTTTTTTTGCATAATAATTACTAACATTTAAAGATAAATTTATAATATTCTTCTCAGATTGTTGTGAAACTGATTTATTTGATTGTTTATCTATTTACCCTGTCGAAGATTTTACTATGTAAATTGTTATATTGGTCTAAGTACATTCTGCCTCTTGCCTATCACAATTTATTGTTAAGTAGACTTCTATCATGATGTGAACGATTTATCCAACCTTTTCTCAAATCTCGACTGAGATTACAGCGAATCACTATTTCCAAAATACAAGCTTAAACTTTAGACCAATATATCGAAAATGTATTATTTAGTATTTTTGTATTACTCAATCTGAGTTGATAGCTTTTAAGTTAACTTCTAAGAATCATATTGTAAGTTTTATATTTTGTTAGCTTTCCTATATTTTTATCTGATATGTAGTTGTAAAAAAAGTTGACCATTACGTTTTCTGAAATACTGGTGAAAAAAAATTGTAATAGAGTAATAATTTACAATGTGATTTGTTAATAAAGGATTCGTATCCATCTTTAGTATTCCCAGTTACAAATAAAATTTGACCAGAATCTCAAAATTCAATGTGTGTAATGTTATCTAAATACAAAACCAGAACTTTATCTCACCACTGGAAAACAAATTTGAATAATGTATTAAGTTCTGTGTGAGTTATGAAAAGTTGAATTGTCAGTTGTTGACTCCTCAGGAATGAGGTAGGAATTTAATGGAGAGATATAGAAAAGAGCTTGAATGAATTCATCGAATAATAATGTTGAAGTAAATTAATGTAATATTAATTGTTGCTATCATAAACGAAGGGTAATTTATTTTGGTTTTCCTCTCGTTCTTGAGTGGTCAATGTTTAGTATTAAATCATTAAATAATAATGTTAAAAAGTTCATTCGATAGGCAGTATGACTCCAGAAGGCCAGTTGTATTCTATAAAGATTAATACAAAAATAAAGTACTTTTCCAATTAAAGTATTACTTTATCTTTATTAAGCAACAAAAATAATGAAATCTATGTCGAGGAAAATAACTTTACAAGTTAAAAAAATATGTACTGTAGATTTTTTATTGTGTTAAAAATAAACAATTTGTTTATTGTAAAATAGTTTAAACCCAAACTTCATTTAATGATCTTTCATTAACATAATTTAAGGATTAAATAGTGTGTAATTTTATAATGTAACCATATTATTTTAAGCATTATAATATTTGCTATTCCTCTAGTCTTTTGTACTGTGAATTTGTAATTTTTAAATATCAGCTAAATGTTTTCGGTTCACGAACCTACGTTTGTTCTATTCACAATACGTTTCTCATGTTGGCTAAATAATATTTAAGTCATGTTTTTAATGTTCTCTCCGAACTTCATAAATAAAAAAGTATTTTCACCTCCTTATTTAAGCTATTTTTATGGACAAGTTATGTAATTGAATATACATGCATACATATTCTCATACTTATATGTATGAACTTATGTACAACTGTGTTTGTTTGCTTTTCATTTTAATTTCATGTAACATAAGTTCAGCCATACATGGATTGCAGATGGCACGTAGAGATCTAGTGCAGGTTCTCATGCAACAAGTTCTTCATTTTTATCGACTGCTCAAAGCAATGGGAACAGTTTAAGCAATTTATTGTTCATTGACAGCTGAAGAAATCTATGTATGGTTGGCATTTAACTTGTGCGAATGCAGTAGTTAATTTAAAAAACAGGTAGCATTTTTTACAACCATTACCATTTTTATTCTTATGAAACTTCAGAAACATACATGTGTAATTCCATTAAAATTTAAAACTTAGCTTGGTTTAGGAATGTTTTCTTTAGTTAACTGATATGTGAAAAAGGCAGAGAAGTAAAGCCAACCATGAAGCGTCTGATATTCACCTGTTAAATATTAAGTCATAATAGATCAGTTGAATGTTCATAGATATGTGTACTCAAAATTAAACTAATGAAACATATGCCCTTAGCATAGAAAGCAAAGGGAAGGTTAGGGACCCAGATGAATATTTTTTGGGTACACATTTAGTCTAGAAACCAACTCTATTATAGAACCAACTATGTATTCTCTGCTGTTGTGAACTCCCGTACTGACAATTGGCCACTTTACACTTTACAACACGTACTACGGTTATTATCGCCAAATATTTGTACTTTAAATAGTTCTATGGAACAAGCATAAACTGAATGTTTCCCTTCTCCTTGTTTGTAAATAGATATGCCATCGGTTTGGCCAGATTGTCTCCTTGATGTTTGCCAATTACTAAATATATATATTTGTTGTTTTAATTAAACTTGGTAGTTAGACATTAGTAAAAGTCAATATTCTACAACTTAAGGATGAGATTTGTTAACTATTGTGTTGTACCAGCTTACTTGCTTGAAGTCAAAAACAATATTATGTATATTGTATGAAAGTACCATTCTGAAAAACAGGCTCTATCACTCTTATTTACACATTTAAAAAATTAATTTCTTGAAAAGCAACTTGTGCCATCAACAAGCTTGCAGTTCATTATTAAAAAATTGTCAATTGGCCAAATAATACACGTAGGTAGAACCTAGACATTCAGAATGGTATGGATGTTATTATCATAATGAAATAACCCATATAAGGGGTAGGGGCGGGCTTCAGCCAAAAATAAATAAATCTTGTAAATCCTTATCAACTCCTTTTATTTATCCTTACAAGCCGCCATTATTGTTGTACTGCAATTTTTTTAAATATCACAAGGCATTGAAACATCGATCAGATTGTTTAATACGGGGCGACGCGCGGCTGACGCATGGATTTGAAAATGTAATAAGCTAGGTAGGTAATAATTTGAAAATTTAATAACGCAGACCGTTACAAAATGACCAAATTTTTTTTTTCCTATTTAATCAACATGGGAAATTTAGGTTTACACGGTTTTGAACAAAGTGCCAAATGGCGCCCCCCACACTCCACTGAGTAAGCTTTTTTCTGAAGTTCTCGTGCACTCTTTGAAGCATTGCCACAGGAATTTCGGCGATTTGGGTTCGAATGTTGTTTTTGAGGGCTTCCAGGGTCCTAGGACGATCGTTGTAAACCAAGGATTTTAAGTATTCCCACAGGCAAAAATCACAAGGAGCCAAATCAGGAGAGCGCGCTGGCCAGTTAAAAACGTAAAAAACTTAGGGAGATGAGGCGCCTGGCGAATCTGTCTCGCAAAAAGTTCATGCAATCCCTTTCTGTGTGGGCTGTGGCCCCGTCCTGATGAAACCAGATGTCTTCCAGCTCCATCCCTTCCAACTGAGGCGAGAAAAAATCCTGGATCATGGTCAGATAACATGCAGAAGTGACTGTAACTGCTCAATCATTTTCTTCAAAAAAGTAAGGGCTGATGATTTCAATTTTTGAAATTGCACACCATACTGTCGCCCTGTCGGAATGCACGGGTCTCTGGTAGAGCTTGGGATTCCTATCACTCTAAAACCGCATATTTTTTTTATTCACACATCCACTGAGGTGAAAATGTGCATCATCACCGAGAAGAAAACGGTGCGAACATGTTTTCACTAGCGAGTGCTCTGGCTTCAATTCTTGGATGACAACCATCTTGTAGGGTTGCAAATGAAGACGTTCTTTAATGATTCGTTGAATGGAACGTCTTTAAATGCCGAGGGCACCTGCTTGTTTCCGAACTGAACGCCTAGGAGATTGTGGACACATTTCCAGTATTCTGGAATGCATTAACCTATGCAAAAATTAAACTTCAATGGGGTATTCGGCCGCAGGGGGCTGTATTGAACCTTAAATGAAAAGTACGCTCCACGCGGAGGATCGAACGGGCGTTTGACAAATAGGTCTGCACACAAAAAACACGTTAAACGGAACACTCCATTTTGCGTCTGACACTGCATGGAACATAAGCTTCCCCTCTTTCAACCATTTAGGAACATTAGAAAGGGAGCAATGCCCTCTTCAAATCCATGCGTCTGCCGCGCGCCACCCTGCATGACTATGGCCAATACACTGCATACATCTTCAAGTGTTAAATAACTAAAATAGTTTTCTTGATTTATTTTTATTACTGCTTTTGATGTTTTATAACCCCAGTATATTCCATGAGAATATATTGTGAGCATACGGTGAAAACTGGCAGTCAGATTTGGTATCTTTTGTTGAAAAAAAAAGCAAGTCCACTTATATTTCAAAAGTTTTTTTTACTAAATTGATAGTTGCATATTGATCGAGCCAGTCTATGAACATCTGCTACGGGAAACATTGACTAAATCGAAACACTTCCATACTAACCACAACACATTTCTAATACTTTGTTAAAATATAACATATATAGCACCCGCTTTTTCCCTATACATTTTTTCGCATATTGTTATCCGTTTCTTACGAGACAGTTACGTATAAACAACTCCTCTAACATATGGTATAGGTTTGCATATTCGGCCGCATTCCAATGCGATGCCCTCCAGCCACCCGCGCTTACCTCAGGCCCTGCGAGACCCCTAAATTTCTCATCTCCCCCTCGATTTTGGCCTTTATAAGGCGGATTTCTAGCCCCAGAAGTCAGAGTATTCCGGGTCGTCCTCTAACCTTTCTGCTTACCTAACCTCTTGGTACTTTTTGGTAAGGACACCCACTCAGGGCTCTCCTAGCGAACCAGCTTGCTTTCCTTTTCTGGAACTCTTTGGTACTAGGCTACGCCCTGGCTCTCATCCCGTACAGTCATATTATACTGTCAACCCTTGCTAACCTAGTTGCTTGCCTTGTTCGGCACCTCCGGGTTCTTTGGTAAGACATATAATTTGATTAATCGAGATCTTGTACAGTCATATTATATTGTCAACCCTTGCTAACCTAGTTGCTTGCCTTATTTGGCTCATCCGCGTTCTTTGGTCAGACAAATAATTTGATTAATCGAGATCCTAGTAATTGATCCCGAGTACCTACTCAGTGAAGTACGAATGCTGGCTGTTCGGCCCTTTCGCTAACTTCTGAATACGGTGCGAGACATCATATTACTAGGAAGAGCTAGTTCAGTTGTCCGAGGCACACACGTGTTTTGGCCACCGGAACCCGAGATTACCCCCTGTTGTGAATAACAATTCCACTGCCTCTCAATCTGTAAAATCAGTGCTTGTACTGTATGTAAAGTATGAACTGAATCACTAAATATCTTTGAAATATAACCAGACGTGTTATACATATTATTATGTAAGGCAAAAGAAACTTGAAATCACGGGTGTACTAAATAGCAAAACTGCGAGCTTGTGTCTATGTAAAAATATCGATCTTGATTTGTCAAGCAAACAAGAATTTTTACTAGGCCCGTTTGTGTTGCATGCTTAGATACATATTTTATGAATTTAAATATGTATGTATCATCAAGGATTAGTCATCATTCTCTGCATAATAAAAGTTTTAAAAAATAAGTAAACATTCTGACAAACTAAGTTTGGTATGTGTAACTTAAATGATTCTGATCTTCAGCAGCTGTAAGATATTCCAATCGCAATAGCAGACCAAATTTATGCAGCTCTCACCGGGCTGATCTACTGTACAACCAATACTTAAGTTATTGGATCCGTTTATATTGCAGCGTGAGATCTGTCTTTGGATTAACTAAAAGTTGCCTGAAAAATCCCAAGAGATGACCGTGCAAGGTAATTAGCCCAACTTGAATGAGAAACTTCAGCCCTATGGGAAATTGGATACAAAAAATGTCTTCTTGCACGCGCAAGAAGACATTTTTTGAAATTAGAGCATTAAATTGTACGGCAAAGTTTCTTGGAAATGTATGAAAAGTATTTGAATAAAAACACACTACTTTGAACGACGTCACTGGTCCATATGAACCAACCAATGATATGAGAGCTGTAAAGGATATCCGGTTTGCTTACCACAAACGAACCAATCGGGAGAACTGACAGAGAAGAACCTCTGACGTCACACGCGGATTTATTACAGAAATACAAAACTTTGAAAAATCATAACGCTGATAATACGATATATAAAAAAATAATTTTTGGCTTTGTTTAACACATTGATCGCCAATAGGATTTTTGTAAAATGTCCAAAAAATATTTTTACATTTTTAATTTAATATTAAATCGAAAAACAATAATTTAATTTATTTTAAGGTATTTTTGAGGAGATGAGGGTGTGGTGATCAACTTGTTAATAGTCTATTAACAAATAAAAAATAAACACTTAACTTTCTCATTGCCCGGCCCTAAAATTATTATTAAAGTAGAAGGAAATAATTGGAACACATTTTTATTAGAAAATCAATTTTATCAAATACCAGCAAGACTTATAAAATATTTTTTTTTTATAATGTAATTTTGCAAATTAGAAGGATATCAAATTAATCCATTCTTGTTTTGAGAGATTTGGTTGTAATCTTGTCCTTTTCAATAACATGGACAACTGCTCCCCATCCAGAGATTGCATCACGGTCAACCGCATTCACCAGAGCCTGAGGAACAATGTTTAAAAAAATGTAGGTATGCGCTTAGATAAACCTGCAATATGAAAATCATGTAAATTGCATCAACAAAATGTGGAAGATCTAATGAAATAATATTATACTGGACTTTATAATAATTACCTAGACCTGCAGCTCAATCACAAATGTTTATCGACATCGATTAAAGGCTTTAATTGTTTAACTTCACCGATCACAATGAAAACAGAGAAAAGTGGGATAGTAAATGTGGCCAAATGTCAAAATCAACACGAGTCGAGTTTTAGTTTGTCCGTGTATAGTTAGTTTTGCACTTTGCAAGGTTTTCTTTCCAAAAAAGTATGGCAACATTAAATATAATAAACCTCTATTGATAAAATTAAGTTGATGTTCCATTGGAATCGGTAACACTGTAAACAATCGTGTTTTATCGCAATGATTATTATACCCAGCAGCGCCCATAGTCCATGTTCCATTGGAATCAGTAAAATAATAAACAATCATGGTGAGAAATTTTTGTTGCATTGATTATTGCCGACAGTATTGTGGTTGAGCTACTGAAGTATTAAGACTGGTTTTCTATCTTTATGTAATTAACACTTGAGACAATATGCTGGGACCTGTGCATCCATTGCAAGAACCTATGCACAATTAGATGGAGATAAGGAAATACCGTTGATTCCTATTTTGAACTCAGTTTTTATAACTAAAAATGGTCACCAAAATGTTTGGGTAAATTATAATGAACTTAATATATTAATTCAAACACATCAGTGTTTAAACCAAATCATTGAGCCTACTATTTTTTCTTTGAAACAATTGTTGTATTGCAAAACATTAGTTGCGAAACGATTGTCGGATTTTTATTTAAACAAAAAAAAAACAAATCAGTAGATTTAAATTAAGATTTCAATGTGGCATTCTACAAAATAAATGCCAACCAACGGATTAACTATTTTAGCAGAAATATTATTTACCTGTGAAATAGTCTCAAAAAGATCGTCTGGGGAAAGGTTTGGTTCCCAAAGTGCTTCACACATTCCATACAACTGTTCTGAACAGGTTCCTGCTACGACAAAGTCTTCTGGTTCATTGGCGCACCCAATCTGGAAAATAACATTAGTAGACATTATAATAATAAATATGTACATCTCCCCCCCCCCCCTCCTTATCCTCTCTTCAAGCATTTTTATCCTTATCCCGCCCAATTTACAGTAACTTAATGTTCTTAAAATTAATATTTAAAAAATCTTTGATTATTGAGTACTTGAAAATAACATTTTTATATGTATAAATTGTATGTATTTATTTGATATGTAATATATTTTCTTTACTAACTTTGTATACTATGTGGAAATCTGTTATTAGTTCTGAGTTTATACACTATATCTGTTTGTTTACTAAAAATATCTGTTTGTTTACTAAAAATATGTATGTAGAACTGTTGATTTCCCTAATAAAATAAATAAATAAATAAATAACATAGCAATCATTTTTGTCCTAGATTGTAAACATGGTTACACGGTATCGCAATATCACTGTCGATATAGGTTTGTAAAATAATTATTTTAGGTTTTATATTTTCTAAAAATAGCCTAAAAAGAACTGCTACGGCCTACTAGGAACTGCCATAGCAATACCAAGCGGCATAGAAAAGATTTTTAAAAAAATATACTTAATAGACCACAAATGATTTATCTTAGGCATGCTGGTATTTTTACGTAAGAAATGAATGGACATTTAATGTGTTTTTAAACATGTACTTTACATTTACATTAAACATCTAATTAACAAATCATTTTAAAGTGATTTACTGACTTTGATTCATATAAATACATAGTATTAATTAATATGTATATGTTTCTGAGATTGCTTACCAAATCCATATTACACACATAAGGCTCAAACGTAACGGGGTCCAGTCCGGCAATAACTGGTTCTACAAAGTACGGACCAAACCTCTTTTCATAGAGGAGATTGGATACCATGGAGCAGAATGTTTTAGGTGTCATACGTCTGTTCTCTTTCAGCTCGTAAAGATTCAACCTGTGAAATTCACAATACATCATAAATAAAAATACATACTTAGGTTATACTTGAGTAAAATATTAAAACATGGTATGTTAGATAACCTTAGTGGGCTAAATTTTTGTATGCAAGTCTAGTTTTACTTTAATATCCACATTGTTAGTAATTATATTACTTTTCCACTAATCTGATTTTAAATAATAAAATTCACATCTAATCATTCTCATGTAAAGAAAAAATGAATTCATATATTTAAGATAAAAACATAAATCCATGAGCAAGCAGTTATTCCATAGAGAAAGCCTTTTATTAAGTCAGTTCAATACCGCGGATGAACCATTTGTTAAAATGTTTGGGAGGGATAAAAAAACCTCGCAATTTTGTAAAAACAAAAAGATAAATAATAAATTTAAATGGAGTTTATTTTGTGTTATTGATTTTTATTAGAAAATCTATTTTTATTATCGTATGAGTCTATATGGAGTTGATTGTTGCAGTTAAACTGACAGTTATGTATGGCATATTCACAGTATTGCCTTTACACAAATCGAGTATGTCTCATCCGCTGTATTGGAATTAGGGATATACGCAATATTACTTTATTTCTTTAGTAGGGAGGATTCATTGGCGGTACTGAATGTAATCTAATACAAGCAGTCTATTGGTCAATTTTGAAATTCTACTAATTAATGTGTCTCGTCCCATTCATTCGAAAATGCCAAAAAATATTTTTTTCTTTTTTTAGCTCATACGCGGTATTGAACATACATAGAAGATATGTTACTTTTGGTATACCGAGCATTTTTTTACAAAAATTATTCATCTTATACGACTGTAACGTTGACTAAGCGTACGAACAATAACTAATATGCATTTTCAGGAACAAATTCAACCCAATATTGGTTCAAATATGTTTAAAAAGCTGCATTCATTGTAATTAGAAAATAAAAAAACCAGCGGATCTTAGATAATAAGTAAAAATATTCTTTTCCTTGTAGATTTTTTTTATAGGCAAAAATACATTGTGTATAAAAGTCGAACAAGATAGATATTCAAACTTAATTTTACTAGTCTAATTTATTGAACGGAAAAGTATACTAAATAAATTTAAGAAAATTACTCTCGATTTTTTTATTCGGGAATTTTATCATTTATTTGACATATGTAATATTGACAAGTATTAATATATACTGTGGATCCTTCCAATTCGCCACAGGATGAAAGGGTCAAAGCAAGAATTTTTTAATTGCAATCATTGAGACGATCATATGTAAATTATAATCGTTTCAAGTCGTCGAGTTATTTTTTGGGTTATGTTAATTAACTGGTGGTCCAACTAAGCAGAATCGACTATACACACTAAAAGTAGATTGGAGTTGCCTTTGAATTTCGAGGAAAAATATTACGAAGACATTTTCATTCGTTAAATTTTCTTACCTAAATCTTAACCGTTGATAGACAGTTTGTGTATCTGTTGCCAAGCCAGGGAGTCCAATGTATAAGTGAGAACCCATTTCAAATACTTTCTGGAAATCTAATGCTACTGTTTGAGCCTGAATACCATATCGTTTATCGCAAGCTATGGCTACGCAATCCTTTCCTTTCATCGCCACAATAGCACCACCATTGTATGCCAAAATTGACTGAATAAAACAAAATAATATTATAGTTTTAAAGTAATTTTACAAATTTTGTAGATACTTCAAATTAGCAATCAAAAACGAATATATAATATTTATTTGGAGTTTAAGATATTTATTGCAGTATGCATATCGTACACAAACTTAAGAGCTTACCATTTTTAGTTTTGTAAAAGTGCTTTTATTATTAAGAAAATTGCCGACAAGAAACACGAGAAATGCCGATCACCATCAAACGGAAAACTGACATATCATTGAATGATACCATAGAAAAAATACTTTGTCTATGACTTCTACCATAAATATATAGAATTCCAAAATTTATTATAAAAGTACCTAATGATTCATCCACAAAATATTTACATTCACTTCGACGATTTCGCGAAAGCAATGAAACAGGTAATTTGTTATCAAAACTAGGTAAATGGAAAATGTGTGCTCACCTGTCTCATAAATCATTTTATGTCATTTGTATCACATAGATAATCACTAATTTGTACATATGAGACAGTTTTGTGAAGTTACATATAAAAGTAATGGGGCATATGCTTATATAAAAAAAAAAATGAAGTCAACAGTACGTACCATTTATAACCATAGTGATTCGAAAATAAAATCGGCTAAAACTGTTGGGGTGTGGCATTAACTTTTCCAATAATCCGCTCCCTTAGTAGTAGTATAATAGAGTGCGGGAAGTGTTTAAATATACTCATTTCACTTCAGATATCTCAAAAAAAAAAACACAAGTCTGGGAACACATCATCCTCCATGTAGACCAAATTTTTGTGAAAAATCATCTCAAGGGTGCTGTACAATAAATAAATATATCAGCACGTCTTGCAGCTACAGAGCGAATGGACAGTAAAATGGCGACACCGTTGCTTTGACGTTACGCCCACGGTCAACGCTCTCTAGGAAACCAGCGCCATTGATTTACATAGTCAATGTTTTAATGACGTCATCCGCCGCCCCGTGACGGCTGCTCCGTGACGGTACCGCTGTCCTAGGAAACTATAGGTTAAGAAATCTAGCCCTTATTTAAATTTTTTATTTGACAATGAAGTTTGGAGTTTTAGTTATATTTAAACAAATGAAATAAACAAATTTATAAAAATAGAAGTTAGGTTGTAACCTAACAAGTAACAAGTCTTGCAGCTACTGAGCTACTTGTAACAAGTCTTGGAGCTACTGAGCGCATGGACAAAAGGAATTCTAGACCCCATTTACTAAATTAAGATAGTTGATAACATTTACCTATTGAAGCTAGATAACTAATCGTCTTGCAGCTACAAAGTGCATGGACGAGTGAAATTCTTGCAACTTACAATTATCAATAAATTTACAAAAATAAACATTGAGCATGATAGTAAATTTGTAAAGTGCTAAATGCTAAAAAGTAAGCAATTAAAAAACTTAACAGATAAAGCAACGTTTCAACACTATGGATAATAAAACAGATAAAAATATCCGAAGGGTAGCTTTCGTAGATTTTGGGTAGTCACTGTCGCAGTGTCACACATGTGGCAAACACACGTTGTTTGCTAAATTCCTGGAAGATGGCCCAGCCCATGTGTAGTTGCCAAGGGGGGAAAGATGCCTATTGTTCCAATGACTTTGACCGCAAGATCCCCATTCCCCCCGTTAACTTTACAGTTTGTACAGTTCAAAATTCCTGGTGACGCCTTTCATATTATTATTTACTGATTTTAAAGAAACAAACAGTCCACAATGATATAATAACATTTGTTTTTTAAATAGGGTTTAACGACAGACCAGCAAAGTTTCTAAATAAAAATCATATACTTATATTATTAAATTGTGTTACACCAAAGGATGTGTATTTGTATGAGAGTAAGTGTAGATGTGTGTTTATGTGTATTAGTGTGGGAGTAAGTGTTCAGGTGTGTGTAAGTGTGAGCATCATTAAATAGTAAGTGGGATCGTATCGCAGCCAGAAATAATAAGTTTCAATTTATTTAAATAAATTAAGGGGCATGTAAAATATATCAGTAGATGAAAAAAAACATTATAGTTAGAGCAAGAACGATAGAGGAAAGGGTGTTGTGCATAGTTAGTGCTACAGACTGGCAGATGGAATAAATACTTATTTCTTGTCACGCGAAAGGGGACATTAAGACATTATCATGGTTTACATTGTGGCAACAGTCTATCGTGAATAATTTGGGGATATTTTCAGCCCAGTAATTAAAATTTTGTTACAGCCCCACTGCACTGGGGTAAAAATAAACTTACTCTGAAATATTTAAATCCTTGACAATTTTTAATGAGTTTTTAAATAATTGTCCTAGAAAATAAAAACCAACTGTAGTAGAGATCAAACCTCTGCAATACTATTAGACTTTAACCATTCTTTTTTTATTAAGTTTACATTACATATTCTGTGTCTGGGCAGATGAAAAATACAAAAAATTAGAACCAGAACCTTGGACGAGTGTTTTTGACTTGATGGCTACTCTCAGATAAAAATCCCCAATGAAATCAAGTGGAGATTAGTGGTTGGCGCGTTTGCATGCCATGCTTGAGGTACTAGGTTCGATTCCTGGCAGGGAAGATTAAAAACATGTATTATTTTTTAAATTTGGTTCTACGCAGCGATATCTCAGTTTTTATAGTGTACTATTTTGTGTAACTATAGTCTTTTGTTATTATTTGTGTTTGTTCGTTGTTTTCTATTTTTGTTTAATCAGTTGTTTGTGAATTTTGTGTATACAATGTTATTATTGAATAATTAAAATTAATAGAGGTGTTGATGGGAACGATGTGTTAGCCCCTGTTCATACATCCTCCTCTCCCTCATTAATCTTCATAAAGTTTGTAATCCATGGGAATAATTTTGTTAACTTTCCTCTATGTGCAGCTAACAGAGTCCCCCAGGTCATGTTTTTTCCAATATACACAAAGATTAATAATACTATGATTGATTTATAACAGCTGTGGGTGGATTGTGAGCTTTTGGATCCCCTCAACTTCTTACTTTCCATGTAACAAAAATAATCCAGGTACACTGCAATTGGAGTACTGATGCAAAGCTCTATGCACCACTGGGTGTGGATAGGAAAATTATGATGATGATTTTATTACATGGGGTAGCATACAAACTAATATTTACACATCAGTGCTTATAAAATTAATATCTAAATCACTACAGTAAACACGGCTCTTTTTATATTATGTTAGAATGAGTTGGTTTTGTCAAAACCAATAACTCTAAAAATCCATTTAGAAATTAAAAATAAACAATGCTAAATTAAGCATTGTATCATTTTGAATCGGGTTGTGGTCCCATCGCTCGTGTCGCGAACTCACGGATCAGAGGTCCAAAGTTTGAACCCCTCTCTACCCCACTTGACTCTCATTTCCTAATATTATGTTATTTATTCCTTGAAAATGGCCCCCAAAATTGAAATATTTGGGTAAACCTAGGTAAACAAGGCACTCTCTTAATACCCATACACAATTCCTCTTTCTTCTCTAACTCATATAGTGTCCATGCAGCTCGACTGTGGAATCATCTCCCATCCACCATCAAAGATGTTACTACATTATCTCTGTTTGAATCACGTCTGAAGAAACATCTCCTTTCTCTTCATTAATCTCTCCTCCTTTCCTTTTTCCTCTTTCCTCTTTTTTCCCTTTTCCCATTTAGTAATAGTTTTGATTTAAGGTAATTTATAAACAAATACGTTTATTTCTATTTTTATATATTTTTAACTTTTTAATCTTTTTTTTTCTATTGAATATGTTCTGTAACTTGAATTATAAAAATAAAACTTTTATTTTATTGGTTGGTTGGAAGAAATTGCCATTTGGCAATAAGCCCGCCAATGTACAAATAACATTATGTACAAAAAGTTAAATAAATTATAAGAACACAAATACGAGTATAGTACGGTCTCTGTTATCCAAACCCATAATAAGCCAAACCTCCAGCAACCCGAACCATAAAATCGGGCGAGGGAATGTAAGAACTAAAGCTGTCTCCAAAAGCCTTATTCGTAGGCAGCATTAGTTTATTTACCATTGGTGCATCATTTGCGAACACTACATTTGGTAAATGATAAAAACAATCAAGAAGTTTAAGCATGGGTTAGCGGAAAGGATATGGAGAAATGTTCTGAGATAATGACTGAAGAAAATGAGAGCATTACAGAAAAAGAACTAACACCTAACACGGTCAAACATAAATATGGCATTTCAACTATTAAAATTCGTTAAGAGTGGGCAGTCAAAAACAATGTGAAACCCTCAGAGTAATAATTCTCTAAAAAAGCCGTTAAGCTCTATTGCATAAAACAAAAGCATTCCAAATTTTTGGTTTGGTTTTTAGTTTAACAACGAACGTGTACCATACGGGCGACTCAATTAGGTTAGTACCCCACATTATTAAGGTGAAACCCCACCAGATTACGGTTTTTCGTTAATTGTGTGATAAAGCACAAAAGTAGCATACAGAAAGTAAGAAAAAATCCAGATCTTTAAATATCAAACAACAAGCTGTTTCTCCATATCACTGTCTTGCATACAGACCTCGCTTCTTTTACAATCTTTACATTCATACATCTTCTCATGCACGCACGCCGATTATTGCGACTTCCGACACGTCTATCATCAAGTATTTCTTGGGTTTAGTTGTGCAATGTCATTTTTTTGGCTTCCTCGTTTTCTGTATCTATCAACATTCGCATCTTGAATCCTTTAAGCCATTTTTTAAATATCAAATACATAATTAACACACAAAACATACCTACTATGCCTTTTAGCATGCGTATATCACTGTTAAATAAAAAAACCTTGTTAATGAACAATATGAAAGTTTTATTATTTAAAGACTCGAGTAATCCAAAAATTTGTGAAACCAAACAAGTTAAGTTTTTAATTGTTCGGATTATCATCACCATCATTAATTTTTCGCACTTTCTGGTGCATAGGGCACTGCATTGGTACACCAATCAGATATTATAACAAAAAGTCATTTCACTTAAGTTATTATTGGTGTTAATTGTTACTACTCAATTATAATTATTCATTGTCTACATTCAGTGGTGCATAGGGCACTGCATTAGTACTGAAATTGCAACATATCTGAAAAGTAGGGTGATCTGTCAGCCTCATGGTGTAGTGATCAGCGTATTTGCTTACCATGCAGGTCTCAGTTCGATTCCTGACATGAAATATTTATTTAAAAAGGCGTTTTTAGACTAGAATATTTCATAGTTTTTGGACTGGCACCTGAAGCGTAATACTGATCATCTTACCTTCATGTAACAAAAATGATCAAGATACGCCGCGATTGGTTTACCAATGCAGTGCCCTATGCACCATAAGATGCGGAAAGGGAATGATGATGATGATGAAGGTGATCGGACTTACGCTTCAGGTGCCAGTCCAAAAACTATGAAATATTCTAGTCTAAAAATGCCTTTTTGGTGTCCCATCCTTCGTGAGTGTGGTACTTCCAAAAATAAAATAAAATACTTAAACTCATTAAAATAAAATTATATCAATTCATTAGTTAACCCAAAGAAAATTTGTTGATAATGATCCTTAAGATAAAAATAACTTTATTTAATTTACTTACATATAACTTTGAATTATCTATCCTTACCTCTGTTCTGTATAAATACATTTAACTTTTTAATAGAGATACCAGTCTCGAAGATGTCGCGAAAGCGATGAAACCGGTCACTGGATATTCCAAATTTGTGGATTAAAGTATCACTCGTGTTTTATTTATATAATAAATTACAATGAACTTCCATCAAGAATTTTCACTTACAAAGTTAAATGTTTTCAATTAGACGATGTGATTCTGTACCATCGTACATTTTAAGGGGATATTTATAATTAGATTGTATTATATTTGCAGTGACGAAATATGAAATACACATTATACATTAATAAATCGTTTTTATCAAAGTTAGCAGGAATTGAACTTGGGACCTCATGCATATGGTAAGCAAACACACTAACACAAAAATTATATTCATAAAAGCATATATTA
Organism: Micrasema longulum; assembly: GCA_022494885.1. Classification (NCBI taxonomy): domain Eukaryota; kingdom Metazoa; phylum Arthropoda; class Insecta; order Trichoptera; family Brachycentridae; genus Micrasema; species Micrasema longulum. The sequence goes on from JAGVSM010003646.1 coordinate 23,441, forward strand.
TGCGAAAGAGGTTTGACAGTAATGACTATAAACACCTCGGAACTGAATTAACATTTGCAAATGAAATGCAGTGGTCTCTCAGTAATCTGGCAGATATCAAACCAGAGCACTGTCGGATTACTGGAAATCACTAGTAATGACCCATTTAGACGGCAGACGGTATGTTTTATTGTATAGATATATATTATCACTACATTAGTGAGCATGACACAGAACAGACTGGCGTAAGGTAGATAAAGTAGACACATGCATCACGCACAGCGGTCATTGACCCTGCGACAAGCAATCACTTGTCTCCAAGTCACGCAACCCGCTCGGTAGTGGCCTGTATAAAAATACCAGATTACTGCACAGGGCCGGAGAAGTGAAGTACCGGATTATGGAGAGACTACTGTATTCATAAAAAAACATATTTCAGTTAAAAATTTATTCAATCAATTCGCGATAATACTTTTCCTTCAGGTATCATCAAATACACAAATAATAAAATTAAAATAACTTGCAAGGTTGTTTTATATTTATATGTACTTAGTTATGTGTAAAATTGGAAATACATGTTTTTAATGAAACAATAATATTTATGTGAAACAACCAAGAATAATAAAATAATTTATAATGTGGATCTAATAGGTAGAACACAATAAATATGGAAGAATTATACCATAACTGCAGAAAACTACTTGAATTTGTGAAGGTTACAATATCGCCATATGTTAATGGTTGGTAGGCAATCAAAACACAATACGGATATATATTTGTTTTTGTGTCATGATGAATCCAGATGAACACCCCATTACTTTATGATTTGTAAAAAACTTATAGTATTTAAAAAGGGTTTTAAGCGGTCTTGGCTCGGATGGCTGCTCTCTTCCCAGTAACAGCCTGGAAACCAGACTTGATACTAGCTACGGAGCACCGGGATCCACACGTCTCACACTGGAGGAAGAATAACCTAGTGTCCTTCTGGAGGATGGTGTCGGGGGATCTGCACGTATGACAAGTTACGTATTCTTTAATATACCGACGTAGCACATTTTCTATTTGTTTCTGTTGGAACCTTCCCTTAATAATAAGCTGGCTGTTGCCATCCACTGAACCACTCGTTCCCAACTCGGCCAGCAAGAAGTCGAGTAAATGTTTCGGTTGTCTGTGCAACGTTTTACATATTTCCGTAAAGTTTGCGAATGAGGTCTTTTTGGTTCCGATACGCACTACTTGGGGAGGTCTCATGACGAACTTCTGTTTCTTTCCTGAGACCATGGACGGGTTCTTCTCCCGCATGATGTCGAATACTCTGTCCAAAAGTTCATCGTAAGTGTAATCTCTGTCGGAACCGGCCCATGTATTGCTTGTATCATCGATATTTTCTTTGTTGTCAGATTTACTCTGTTCATCTTCAGCTATAAAGTCGTCCAAGTTTTTCTTCTTTTTTTTCTTTTTCGTCTTCGAGAAGTCAATATCTAAATCAAGATCGTCTTCGACTTCTTCTTCTTGGTGTTCCGCTTCTTCAATAAGAGGCTTTTCCTCTTTCGCCTCGGGAAGCGCACCTTCTAATTCGTCCAGGTTGAAAAACGGCTTCTTTTTCTTTTTCTTCGTTTTACCGAAAGTATCTAAATCCAGATTGTCATCGTCGACTGGGTCCACGTCGGCTTCGCGAGACACATTTTTAGAAGTTTCTTTGACGGCCGAACCGATGGATTCCCCAGCGAGGGCTGAATCTAAATCGAAAGCGGTCTTCTTCTTTTTCTTCTTCTTTGTCGGATCAAACATTAGATCTTCATCCATGATTGCACTTTCCAATAATCAATTTATGTATTTATTTGAAGGTTATAAACCAAACATGAGGGGCTTGCTTGACAAACGATTACATCAGCCACGCACTGCAACCAACTGAAAAACAAAATATAACTGCATCTGCCATTTTGGAAAGTTGTTGAACATTTTAATCTATACCAACTTAACGCTAAAACCTCTATTAGAGAAAATAAAGTACTTATTTTGAATAAAATATCATAGTACCACACACCGGTAAACATAATAAGATTTTTTCAATTATTATTCATATTATTTATATTCATATACTATAGAATACAGACTGTACTTTATACTTATGAAATATGTAATGATGTCAATCATTGGCATTTACAGTAAACAAAAGCTCAAGGCTTAAAATTAAAGTGTTTTAAAATAAATTATATCTGACCCATGATCTAAAAGTAATTAATACGGTTGCCTAGCAAGCAAGAGCTCTCGGGTGTGATTCCTGTCATAGTTGATATAAAATATTGATTTAATATTTGCACACTGCAGTATTTGATATTCCCTGAACTGGTATCTGAAGTATATATGACTGATCATCTTATCTTCATGCATAAAAAAAGCAGAGAGGTACGCTATCATTTATATACCAATGCAATGCCCTACGCTCTATACACGATTAGGTGCGAAAAGAGGAATGATGATTGTGATAATATGATTTACTTTTTTATAAGTGAGTAAAAATACATCTTATTTAGCCTCTTTCCAGGATGCTATTCTGAACCACTCTTGCGGCCGTAAAAAATACTGTTTTTTGTGTGTTTTGTATGTAAGTACACGAAAAAAATGAATTTTCTACGGTAGCGAGAGCATTTGGAATACCAGGTGGATGGAGAATATAGTTATATGTATGTGAAATAGTACCAGGCGCCAGAACGAGAGTTTTTGCGACTCGATGGCTATTTTCAGGTAAAAATCCTAAAAAGTGAAATTAAATTAGAATAAGTTGGCTTCGTAGTATAGCGGTTGGTGCATACGCTTACCATGCTTGAGGTTCGATTGCTGGCAGGGAAAACGAGAAATATTTGTTTTAAAGGTGATTAGATTATACTTCACTGTCCTTGGACTGGTACCTGAAGTTTTAACCTGACCACCTTACCTTCATAATAGATAATGGAGGCATGCTGAGTTTATTTTTCCTATGAAGATGAAAAATGCATTGAATTAATAATAAAAAGTGTAAGAAATAATGTCCATCGACAAAAATTAAGTTTAATTTGAATAAATACATTATATGCTTTTTTTTCAACAACGTTTTAAGGGTAAACCCACCTACTTTTGTATGGTTATATGCAATTAAATTCATTAAATATTTTATTGAAATGTCAATGAAATTGATAAAAACTAGATTTAAATTAATTTATTATTTTCCCTCACTTTATATTGACTTATGTACTTAAATTGATAAAGCAATTTTTGTTGTGCCTGCAAAGTGTTAAGAATTAAATAAAAAATGCTTATTTGCTCCTAGAAAAAAGTTTGAAATCTGTTATACAGGTATGTTTTTTTTTATTCACATTTAATTAAAAATAGTTTAATATTAATTTCTTACATTTTTTCACGTATGGTAAATTTACAAGATAGTTTTGTTTGTAGAGGGAGTTTGTTTTTTTATATTTGAATACATTTTTCATAATGATAAAAAGTAGGTACTTCAATGTAATAGGTTTTTCTAGAATGCATACTGTTTACCTTGCTAGGTAAAACCTGTTAAGATAAAGAAAAAATCAGATTTCGGTCAGTACCTAATGAAAAATTTAAATTAATTGTATTTAGGGATAAATCGAAGACTGTAAACGATCATTTTCATGTACCTAATCAAAAAATTAATATTATATTGTTTCTATTGGTTTCAATAACTAAAATTGATTTAATAAAAATCTCAATACTCACACTATACCTAGAAATAGTTAATAGTAATCAGAAATATTATCTTTTATATATGTATGATCTGAATTTTCTTACACTACTTTTCTGTATTCTATTTCATATGACGCGCATTAAATTTAATTAGGTTTTTTGTATAATGTGTATCTATCAATGTACATAATTTAGTATATAATAAGAGTCCCAAGTCCCAACTAAACATGGAACTTTCTAGCAAGTCAGGACATGAAAATTAATAATTTTGTGATAATGCAATTGCATATATTAATTAAAACTATTACAACTAATTAACAACAGAGCATATAGTATAAAAATATCATTCAGTTCCTACTAAAAGATGAGCAAAGAGGAATTAATGCCACGCTGCTTTAAAAAATTCAATTTCTTGTAAATTTATGAATCTTATCTCTATGTTTGGAACTAAAAGTTTTTTATTCTAACCGATTATTAATTCAAAACGTATTTTTGATAATATTTTTTGTGTTTGTTCTATTTTTAAATCAATACTTACGTGGGCAAGTAGTTATTTTAATAATACTAAACTATGATATATTTATTATTAAAAAAAACATTATTTTTTAGTAAGAATCGCGTTTAGCTATTGTGCACGAGGTTTTGGGTTCGGTTTCTGGCGGGGCCGAAAATGAGTTGATTTTTTTACTTAAATAATGATTTAAGCTTATTAGCTTAAAGCTTAATAGCTCAAAGCTTAATACTGGAAAGATACCTATAATTATTAAAGTGTAGGGGTGATTACCTTGCCTTAATGTAACTCTTCATTAATTTCAAGTTCCATAAATCAAGCGCATTGCGCTTGCTTATGAGTAGCTACGCAGCTATCTTTCATGTTATTTTTCTTCATTTTGATAAGGTAAGGTTTTAAGGAAATATCAATATTTAAAATATTATTCAAAAGTGAGTTGAGTTCCTAAATCCTAAGTGTAACACATAAATAATAATTAATTTTAATATGAATTATTAAATCACCCATAAAGATGTAGGTACTCAATCATGTTTTGTTTTGGTCAAATATAAAATTACAAACTGCACGTGCACTTGCTTAAATCAATAAGCAATAGGTATTTTTATTACTGTTACACAACAAAAAAAAGTAGTAGAAGAAATAGCAAACTGAGCGTCGGTGATCATTACACCATCACGTGATTGTCTGGCAGATATCATGCGACTCGTTTGTTTATTTGGTAACGTACACAAACTTTCTCGCTGTGTATGCATATTTTATTTGACTTTGACAACATCGTCTATATTTTTATCACAGACAAGGAATCCAACATGACATAAAAAAATCTAGTCTATTGCTATTAATGTCAAAATCGCAGACTACAGATATATCGTCAAAATTTTATAAAGGTGTTGAAGGCTGAAGAATAAAGATATCTATAGTCTGTGGAATAACCTAAAATATCCTCCTTCCTCAAAAATATGTGTACATGAAATAATCAGAAACAATGTCTGTTATTCGCCTCAAACAACTTGTAAATCTTAGATTACCATTTTGTGTAAGAAAAAGTAGTACAGATATAACACGAAATGAAGAATATACCAGTACACCGATGTACCCAAAAATTATGGATATTTCGCGTGAAGCAGTGAAACAACGTGAAAAGGAAGCTTGGCACGAAGAAATTAAAGCACTGGAAACAGTAGAGGAGAAAATATTTAAAATCAACATGCCCAGATATTATGGTTTTAAGACAATTTCGTTAAGAGAACACTGCATACCATTACAGTCATTAGAATTTATCCAGCACTGCACTAGGACTCATTTTATCAAGAATAATTCTCTTCCCGAATTTTACGTGTTATATGATAGTGCTGCAAGTTATATGGCCAAACAGCTGAGGGCTGACATTGAAGATGCCATTAAGTTTGAATACCACAGTTTAAAGTTAGTAGATTTAAATAAATACAGCATAAAATATTTACTAACAGCTTTTGCTGTAAGAACTTTTATTCAGGCATATATTTAAACGTTGAAATAGAAATATAACGTAGTCACATAACATATGGTCTATTTATACTATTGGTATATTTGGTACACAATATGATAAACAATTGAGACGGGTTGTGGTCACGAGACTACGAGATCCGAGTATTGAATACCACTCTACCACAACTTGTTTCCCATTTTCCAACACGGGTATTTACGTCTAGAAGAAAATGGCTCCAAAATTGAAATATTACAGTAAAGAATGCAAATGAATCGGGTTGTGGTCCCGTGGCTAGTGTCTCGGACTCTTAGCTCAAAGGCCCGTGGTTCGAATCCCACTCTACCCCAACTCGATTACCATTTTCTAATAGTGAGTTATTTGCAACTCCTTGAAAATGGCCCTCAAAATTGGATGTAGTTATGCGGAAAGCGTCCAACCCTCAAAATGCTAAAAATGAGTTTAATGCCGGTTTTAATAGCATACTACGCTATCTTTATGTGCTGAAAACGTCCAAGCTCCAAGTGTTATACTTTTTTGCCTATTAAAGAAATTAACAAATAAATTTTAAAAAGAGCTGCAGAAAACAGTCAAACCACTTGGACGTTTTTAAAGTTAATATAACAGTGATAGCCTTGATGTAGGCTAGAAATTTCTTTAATTGGCCAAAAAAGTATAGCACTTGGATCTTGGACGTTTTATTTATTTATTAACGGACATTGTCCATGTATACAATTTATAAGGTTTAAATATTACAATAAAAGAATAGTTTAAAACATAAAAAAAAGAAAAGAAGCATTAACAAACATAAGGGACATTGAGACAAGATCTGGACTATTTATTTAGTGCTCGTTTAAATCGTTGTAAACTTAAGCCAAAAAAGTCCAGATCTTGTCTTGAGTTAACAATAGAACAAAGACGGGTCATTGGAGAATTAAGGCCATAGTTTTCAGCACATAAAGATATCGTAGTATGCTATCGAAACCGGCATTACCCATTTTTATCATTTTGAGGGTTGGGCGCTTTCTGCATAACTACATCCAATTAAATATTTGGGTAAATCAAAAGAACGCAAATATTTATTTTATTTAAAAAAAATAAATAATTCTCAAAGATATTTGTATTAATTAGTTTGATGTTATTCGTAATGAATTATAGTAATTATTATTATGGATAATTTATATAGCACTGTTTTTGTGAAAATCACCTCAAGGGCGCTTTAAAATTAATATCTCAGCTAATCTTGCACGGAGCACATGGGTGATTGGGATTATCATTATCTAATGAGGCTCTAGCCTGTAAAAATAAAGATTATATTATGATGCTACTCATCATCATCCCTTTTCCGCACCCATAGGGAACTGACTTGGTAAACCAAATGCAGCGTTGTTCAATCATCTGTTACATGACGGTAAGGTGATCAGTCTTAGGCTTCAAGTGCCAGTCCAGGAATAATAAAATATCACAGTTCAAAAAACTTTACATTTCGCGTCCATTCTGCTAGGAATCGAACCCAGAACCTCAGTAATGGTAGGCAAACGCGTCAACCGCTACACAACGAGGCGGAAATATCTTCACTCGATTTCCTCATTCAGTTTTTCTGATTTTTACCTGAGCAGCCATCGAGTTAAAAACACTCGTCTAGGATTCTAGTCTATTTCACACACAGAACTGAAATGCTATTTTGTTATTCTGCGTACCTTAGTATGTGTTACTTATTTTATTATTTTTGTTTTATTTCATTGGAAAGCCAACAGACATTTATAAATTTATAAGATACAATTATATTATAAATACATATCATAAAGTCCAATTAGAGGCTTCCACATAATATTGTTATTGTAAATGTTGTCACATAAAAATAATACATAACATAAAATATCTAATCATACAAACCTTATAATATTACTAAAAATGTAAATTTAATACGTATTATTAAAAATATATCTACTTTTGAATATTGGTCACACAGTTGCACAATATAATATATAATACAACTCTCTTGTTCTCTAAATCATTTGAATAAATCCGTAGCATGTGACAACAAAATAAATTGTTTTTATTGAATTACAAATTTAAAAGCTTCAATTAAATTAATTTAACAATAGAATCACTATGTAAAGCGCCCTTGAGGTATTTTATTACGAAAATGGCGCTATATAAGTTATCCATAATAATAATAATAATAATAACTATAGTTGACCATACAGTGTACATTCATTATGTGCCTACATACAGAACTGCACATAACCTGCATAATATAGGCTGCGGATTCAAGGCGCAACATCACAACTTGAGTTATTTTTGGAAATTTCATTTTTAAAGGAAGTTAAAGATATGTTATTAATATCAATACAATTTAATTTCTGATTACACATTTTGCAGGTTCTATTTACAAATGAATTTTGAAAAGCTAGCCATATAATATTTTCCCACGAAGAGTTGGTTTATAAAAATAAAATTGATTTAGTGGATTCAATTTGGTAGTCTAGAACTGTTCTTATAAAAATCGTACTGTAACTAAGTTGTTAAATATTCAAACAAGTAAAGAAAGAAGAATCATTACGCCAAAACGCATCAATTGTATCACTGAGAAAAAATATTATTACCCGCAAATTTATTAGTTTGATTTTAAATATCTAAGTCCTAACTAAGTACTAATGTGTAAGTCCCAAATTTACTTAGCAAGTTCCTGATGTCTATGCAACCTGTGAAGATCTTGTTGTGTTGGTTCAGGTTAGAGGAAAAACAGTTTTTACATCAGTAACGAATTTTACTGAAGTTATTTATGTAACATTGCATGAAAATATGAGTGTAAAACTTAGTTCTAGCAGAAAATGCCAAAATATAATTTTTTACCGTTTGTGTACTTATGAGTTTTACATCTTAAGGTGATCTTCGGTACGCTAGCGTACAAAAAATACATACAATAAGAAATACTTTGAATAACATGTAATTTTAAAACAATAGATTATAAAAACACAGTAAACAATAGGCTGTATTTTATTTTTGTTTTTAGGAGAAAATTTGAACTAACCAAACAATTTAGTGATGCAAGACAGGAAGACGATTTGTTGGCCAAATCGGTGATCTTCCAAATCAACAGACTTCTGACAAACCATTTAGCATCCAGCATTCCTCACTTGATGGAATCCCAGGTTAACCAATTTCAAATATTTAATCGATAAACTAACTCCATCTATTCTATAATAGTGTGATTTTATTCTTAACATATGAACGGTAAAAAGGCTAATGCCCGTATTTAGAGATGAGACTCAAAGTGAGGAAAGTAAATTCTATTATCCTCACCTTCTAGTTATTATCTGCATATGAGATTAAAATGTACTTTCCTTACATTGAATTTTGTCTTTGAATACAGCCATAAGTTACTATTTAATCATTCACTCCTGCTTATAGAGATGTTCTTTCTTTCTATTGCACAGAACAAAAGCTTTCCAAAATTTTTGTAAGGTTTATGGTTTAACAACAAACATGTAACATACGGTTTCAGTTTGCACTTGCTATTCTCGACCTGAGTACCTACGGCCCGTTGTGTTGTTGTAAACTGTAGCTAACTTCGTCGTTGATAATCATAGAATGATTTTTGTCCATATGGGCGACTTTATTAGCGGGTGGCGTATTATTACTCTGAGGATGCGCCACTATAGCCAAAATTGACCTATATATAACAGAGGTGTCCAACTAGATCAGACCCGAGGTCTACTTCTTACTGTCCAGTGTTCGCGCTATCTACCAATCATCATTTTCCTGTCCACACAAAGATGATATTAGTTGTTCATTAACTTTTCGACATGATAGTAACATTGTTTTTTGAAGTGCTGAATTTTTTGTTCATATAGTGTACTCATGGAGTAGTTCACTCATTTGGTTGATTTGAAAACAATTTTCATGTTCTGATTAATTTGTTTCCTAAATGTTCCAACCCTCATTTCTGTTTAAACTAGCATTTCTTTTTATTTAGTAACATACCAATGTATTATTATTTTAGTAACATACCAATGTATTTTTTGTTTAGTACCATACCTATTTATTTTTTATAGGTTGACAATGAGCCACGACATGAATCATTTTGGTATGTTGGAGGATTTTCCGAGTATCCGAAAAATATTAGAATAAAAGGAGGTCGACATTGGAATAAATATTACTACCGGCCGAGAGACTTCCCAGTGAGATATTTAGGTAATAAAGAAACCCATATAATATAGTTTTGGGATATTGAAAATAATAAATTGAATCAATTTTTTTTCCTGCTATAGGTAGTCCTGTTCTGTCTGTGAGAAGTGAATTCCCATTGGAGCCGATAGTTCCTTATAGCGATGCTGATAACCAAAGTCTAGAAGTACCTCTTTACGATCTGTATCCTAGTAATCGTGGTTTTTTCTTTGAACATTGTCACGGAACTAATATACCTGGTATGTATTCTGATTGTATCAAAATTCAGTGTTTTGTCAGACAACACAAACAAATTAAATAAAACAGCTTATTCAGTTTCCAATTTATATTTTTGAAGTTATTAAAAAATTGGTTTAATTTCAGGATTTTGGCCAGGAGACACTCAAGAATTCGGTCTATTGTCATACCATTCTCGAGGGTATATGAAAGATAGAACACGCCGTGAAGATGATAATTTGGAAGCTCTCGATTCTCAAGGAATAATGACAAGCTTCGGTTGGCTAATGGCTCAAGCTTGTTATCAAGGATTTTCAACCTATAATGAAATAACTTATCCGTTAACCACTCAAACCATTATCACCAATGGCCGTCTATGGTCATTCTATGCGTATCAAATGAACACATTGCTTGTACACGGTGACAATTTTAAAACAAACAAACTTAGAAATATTTGCTACGGAACAGAACCTCTTAAGCTATTTGAAAGCGTCGACAGTGAAGGAAAGGTAATCGGTTTCAACGATGACGTGCTAAAAATGCTAATTCAGTTTTATATAAATGTTCCCAAAGAAAGAAAAGACACACTGATGAAACCGTATCTGGGAGAAAAGGTTAAGGTCATTGCGGATATTGAGCACGAAGAAAAACGGGTGTGGCTAGAAAAGTATTACAAACATTTAGTCGCTAATAGACCACGTCACAAACTGATGTACGAGATTTACGATTGGGAGAAAATTTACAAAATTAGATTTAAAACTCGATCCATGGAACCGAAAAGAAGACCCTTCGAATTACATCAGAATCCTATGGCAAAAAGGTTGGATGATCATCATCCTGCTTATATTCCCAAGGTATATAGGAGTCATCCCAAGAGCAGGAAGAAGTGGGAAAAAACATACTACCCTTAATAAATTAACTTTCACTTGTTTAGTTATTACATTTTAGTTTTAATAAAAATCAATACTGATGTATTTGAATGTATTATTACATTTATAAAAATTGAATGATTTGTTTTTTCTTTTGTGCATATCTAAGGAACATTTTATTGAAATAAAATACCTAATAGTTCAGAAATTATCCAGTCAGAATAAGAATACAGATCTGCATATGACAGAACCATAATCCTAGATGTCCCCCCCAGGTAAAAATCCCATTAAAGGAAATCTAGTGGGGTATAGTCTATATTTACTCGGCCGAATCTAGAAGCGGATTTACAACCCGCTTGTCGCCACTGTCAGCAATATTTTGAAGATATATTCATACTAACAGGCTACCGATACCTATCGCAGCTCACAGTAGAATACCAGCGCTTTACCGAGATTATAGTCTCACAATTCTTTGTAAGAGGCGGAAACTGTTTCTAGATCTCAGACACGAGGCCGTTAGTTGGTGGTGGTAAAGAGGATGCCTAAGATCGTGGGTTTTTTTGTGCTTCTTTGCTTCTGCGGCTGTCCTTCGTCGAATGTGTGGTGGAGCGATTCCGGTGATTTTGTGCTTTTTATCAATCGGTGTTAGCTATAGGCATTCTGCCACTGTTTGTGCCATTTTGTTGATTGCTATGTCCACCTATTCGGAGTGGGCAGACTTTTGCCACACCGGATACGCATTCACCCTGCTGATATACACAAACTTTACGCCGAAGTTATAAGCGCTGATAGCATTGCACCCCATGTGGTCCCTACGAGTTTACGTATTGTATTGTTTCTTGCACATACCTTTTGCTTAGTTTGAATGCAATTATTACAATGCTCATATTAAAATTATAATTTTTTTAAAGGGAATCCGCCAAGCCTATATTTGAAGGCTTGTCAGCAGGTGGAAAAGAGGAGATAAGGAAGGAGGTTATGAAAAATACACAACACCCCGACGAATGGAGAAAAAAATCTCACTTAGATTTTTTTTCTTGCAACTGGCGGGAATCGAACCCGCAACACTAGTTACAGTTAGCCGTTTAACCAACTGGGCTACGGTGCACGTCAATTATTGTACATGTTAATTGCGGCATTATTATACATAATACTAATTAAGCTAATTGAAATATATATACCGTGTCCGAGTGGTTGGAGATTGATCGTATATTGAGGGTTAAAGAAATCATCAGTGCGATTCTGAACGCCCTCTCGTGGGGTAGAGAAAGCGTTGCTAGCATACTATTACTACGTAAATTATGTGTTAGCAATTCGTTCTCTACCCCTGTGAGAGCATTCAGAATACCAACCCAAGCTTACGTTTTATGGTAGCAATGAATATTTATCGTCATTATCATTTCTGTATCCGCACCAAGTGGACACTGCATTGGAATTCCAATAATTGTAGCGTATATAGAAAGTGGTTCAGGATACCACCCCTGTTCAGTCTTACGCTTCTGGGCCGCGATTATGAACGGCTATCTTCGTCGGCATATACTGAGACGGTAAAACTAATTATTATTATTATGAATAACTTACAAATATAGCGCCATTTTCGTAATATAATACCTCAGGGGCGCTTTAAAAAGTGATTATATAAAGAATTTAATGTAAACTTTTTAAATTTTTAATTTAAGAAAACAATGTACTTTGTCACCCCATGCTAAGGATTTATTCAAATGATTTAGAGAACAAGTGGGTTTTAAGTTTTTTCCGAAACATCACTTTACTCTCACAGTTTCGCACCTCTGCTGGGAGAGCATTCCATGCCGTAGGGCCTGCGACCGCAAATGCGCGTTCGCCGAATTTAGTGCGCTGTTTGCGTAGGGGTATAATAACTTTTACTTTCGACGTAGATGAAGCCCATCTAAGCGTAAGATGTCTGTCAGCTAGTTCATCTGGAATGCAGAGTTCCCTCAGATATTCTGGAGCAGAGTTGTGCAGTGACTTATACATAAGCCAACAGAGTTTGTATTCCACCCTCTGTTGAAAACGTAGCCAGTGTAATTCTCGAAGTAATAGAGAGTGATATGACTGAACTTAGAGATTTCAAAAATAAGTCTAGCTGCGGCATGTCTAATATTGATATTTATGTACGAAAGTGTGTATATTTGTATGGAAATTCAAAGTATCTTCGCCGGTAACCGGTAATTGAACATGTTTAGAAAAAAGTGTAAACATATTCTATTTTGCATACTGGGAACTTAATTTTACTTTGTTGATAAAATTTAAGATAAATTCTAACTTCCCATTGCAATCGGGGCCCTGGTGCCAGTCTAGAAATAATGGAATACTACAGTGAAAGTACTTCTTCCACATACCGTGGGTCTCCCCATCGGTTTTGGTCATTCAAAAAAGCAATGATTTTTTTCCTAATAAACGAGTTACTCTTAAACCATTTAATTTTTCAATTTCACAATTCGCGATTTGAATTAAATTTAACACTACTACTTTCACTGTATGCTTGTCAAAGTTTATGGAGGGCCTTTGCCGGATATTGTCATTCATCCACATGACCACATTGCAAACACGATTTTTTTATTTACATATAGTTATTTTGAACCACAACAGGCCAGGGGGCCCACTTACAGTGATGAATTACAACACAGAACACTCAGGCTTAAAAAAATCACATTATTTTTTTGTGCTCTCACCGGGAATCGAATACGGAACTTTCCGCGCGTGAGTCAAGCGTCTTGACCACTACACCACGGAGGCCGCCGAATTACCATGGCTATCGCAAAAACTGTGTTTACTTTATAGAATTATGAATTCTTAATTCTATAGTTTTCTTGTATCAATTTGAGATAAATGGTACATTGCAGTAAACCACCTTTAAAACCAATTAAAAAAAATAATATTTAGTCTTAAAATAGTAGGTACAAATATAATACACGAATGTCCTAATATTAATTTATATCTAATTATCATAACATTTATAAACAATAAATGTACACTTGAAAGCTTTTTTGCAAAACGTTTTAAACAAATTCACCACATTACAAAAAATAGCTTCGAATAAACTTGAGAAAAAAAAACCAGAAGCACAAGGTTAAAGTCGATGCCAAATTACTTAACTAAAGTACTTACTCATTGTAAACAAAGCAAACCCCTTTAATACAACAATTTTCGTTAAAAAAACATTAAATCATTATTTTGGAAAACCCACAAAAAAACTTTTTTTTTTATTTTTTAAATTATTTAATATAATATAAAGTTACAACATGTTAACAAAAAGAAATACATAATAAAGCAAAAGTACACAAACAAAAAACGAAACGAAATACCACACCAAAAAAGAAGCAACCTCTTTTGCTTGTTGTGGGATTACAATGTTAATAATTTGAGTACAAAATACACATATATTTCAAAAAAATAAACGAAGGTATACAAAACATTTTTTTAAAAATAGGTGCATATTCATATGCATGCAAATGAGCATGCGTGCCCACCCGTGTATAATTACACACACATATACACGCAAACGCACACGCACACTCACTCACACGCACATACACATTCATCCACATACATAAGATAACATGGTGGAGAAAATTATAAAATAAGGCTTTAAAGTTACTTAACAAAAGAATTTAAGTACTGTAGGAAAAAACAAAAAAACGTATTTCTTTAATTTTCAAATAAAAAACTTAAATATGATTTAAATGTTAAAAAGCACTTATTTAAAGCCAACCCGAATTTGACGTCCCATTCTACCAGGAATCGAACCCGGGATCTCAAGCATGGTAGACGAACGCGCCAATCACTATAGTGCGAGGCGGGTCATGGTGGGTTTATGAGCTACCTGCATCGCTTTAAGCTCTCCGAGATCGACAGCTGCCCATGCGACGATGAAACTCCTCAAGAAGTCCCTCACCTGTTTATGCATTGCTCCTTTTTCAGCTTTCAAAGACAACAGCTGGAGACGCGATGCAGAAGCTTGGGTGAAGATCTATGCGACATCCCATCGGTGATAGGTAATAAAGAACTCACACGAGAGGTACTTTCACAAATGGTCAATATAGTGCAGGCAATTGGTAAAATAAACCAATGTAGGGAACAAAATGCCAAACACTCCTCTAGTGGAACGAAAGGCCTGTTGACTACTGCCAACAGGCCAGCTTCTCCTGAAGAGTTTGCTGAGAAGTAAATGCTGAGAAGTTCCCGATTGGCCCACATTAGTACATCCCTCCTGATCCCAACAGCTTAGATAAATTTAAAGGAATTTAATTGCGGAAAAATCCACTTTTGAAATATAAACCTTGTATATTATAAGCAGGTAAATAATAAAGCAACTCCAACATAAAAAAAGTTCGAGGCAAACTACTTATATCCACTTGATTTTTTTCTGAAGGTAGCTATTAATTGTTTTGGTTCTATTTCACACGTACACAGAACTATACACTACATTCCTCTCGTACCTGCAGGGAAAAAGGTTCAAATAAGTCAATAAAAATAAACCGGTCACCCCATTTCAATTAACAGTCGGAGCATATTTCTCGGCCCCGTCCATACAAATGCGAGCCTTTATGCTAGTCATAGTATATTATCAGTAAACGATATTCTGATGACGGTAGTACCTAGCGGCTATCATCGTTAACGGTCCATTTGACGCAAAAAAGGGTTTTACGTGTTCAGCTGAGCCCTTCAAGGGACGGTGACGTCACGGGGTGGCTCTGCGTTACCTCAGTATAGGTACTTAATGAAGGAAAGATTCGCAATATGGCGGGGGCGGTGCAGATTTCATTACATTTACTGAATTATTTTCGTCACCGTCCAAACTTAATGATGTCGAAAACAGTGGAATGATTTTACGATAAATGAACATGTAATCTTTAATCCCCATGGATAGTTTTTTTCGTTTTACAATCATCAGAAGATGTTCAAACATCAACAGGGCTTATGGCCTGTCATTAGCTGGTTTAAGTGATCACTTTACACACTGTAATTTTCGCCTTACGAGTATGTCACCGAGCTCCTTAACGGCTGGACAGATTTTGATTAAATATTTTGTGTGTGTTTGAGTGGGTCCCTGGATGGTTTAGATTCACAATTGGACCCGGTAGGTGGGGTGGCTGGTTACGATAAACTTATTTTTATTTGACTTTGGGTAACAGCAAATCACACAATTACGAAACGAAAAGATCGAAATGTTAAACTCAATGTCACTTAGTATATAGATTTACGATAATTCGAATATCGAACAAATGTCTGCTGAACCAGCTAATAGCAGGCAAGCCAACGTTCGGGTAGGACAACGTCTCTACATTAGTTATATATAATATATGACATATTGCTATGAAGCTAGCTGGATTTTTGCATCTATTTTGTTTTATTAATTTGTATAAATAAAAAAACTTTTTTTTTGATTGATTGGAAAAAATTACCATTTGCCAATGTACAAATATGTATGTAAAAGAAGTTAAATATAAAAATTCCGTTTCTTTTTCAAAATTCACTGACTTTTTCCATACGTTCATAGTCCCACTTATTGCATATTTTTTTCAATAGGCATTATAGCATTGACATTTTTTGCACTTTTAATTTTCTGCAAAACGGAAACAGTTTAAGAATTCCTGATTATAACCCTTTCAGATTATAAGGTATGAT
This sequence comes from Micrasema longulum, assembly GCA_022494885.1. Taxonomy (NCBI): domain Eukaryota; kingdom Metazoa; phylum Arthropoda; class Insecta; order Trichoptera; family Brachycentridae; genus Micrasema; species Micrasema longulum. The sequence goes on from JAGVSM010003646.1 coordinate 40,026, forward strand.
ATCTGTATATAAAAGACGGACATCTAATGTGGTAAGGATTCTATGCATTTGAAAAGCGTACTTTTTCCTTTAAGGAATATACAGCTCTCTTATCTACCAGTTATAGAGAAGAAATTCTAAAGATGGATTTAGCATCAGAGCATTCTGTGCAATGTGCTTAAAAAACATTTTACTGCTCGATTTGCTTTTATACTAGCAAACGTAAATTTAATTTATTTTTATTTTTGAAAAAAATAGTTTCGTTTATTAATCATTAATTTAAACTATTTTAGGGGCATTTTCAAGAGGTTTTACCTTAATAACTCGATGCCTATACTTTAAAACGAGAAACCTTTTGACCCTCTTGCAAGTATGTTAAGACTCCATAATAAAATAGTTAAAAAAGTAAACATTGACATTAATTATGATAGAGCAAATGATTATATATGTTTTTATATTGTTTCTTAAATCAAATGCCTAATCTTTATTTTTGTGTATGTGAATTGATTTTAGTTTATTTTATTACATCTTATATGTTCTTATTTTTTTTTCTTAAAAAAAAAGTAGTTTCTTATGTTTAACTCAATTCTATTTCTTTAACTCAATCTTTATTCTTATCTTTCACTAAACTTAATCTTTATCATTACTTAAATTGATTTTACACACTTATTTTATATAATTTATGAAAGATGGTGGATTTCTATAATTGAGGACATATATAAAGAATGTTAGTAATGCTTACTTAAAAAATGTATGTATTTTATGTATCCTTGTTGAACTTCCAAATAAATAAAAAAAGAAAAAAAGAAAAAAAAGTTGATGCTGACGTTACGACTACTAAAAGACGACAACCTGGTTCAGTTTACTAGTTTGAATTATCACTTTTAAATTGTGAAAACTTCACCATTCTGACGATGATCTACATTTCTTATTTATTTATCAAGTAAATCCGGGAGGATAAACAGTGCCTACAGTTCTGTATGTGAAAAAGAACCAGAGGCCTGGGGTGATATTCCAAACGTCTCTACTCTATGTTGTATATAAATATGCGAGATATAAGCCTTTTCTACGGCCGCGAGAGTAGTTTAGAATACCACCGCTGACGAGTAATTTCGAATCGATAGCTACTCGCAGATAAAAATCTGAAAAAAGGAAATCGAGAGGTGATAACGCAAGTTTATCATGCTTGAGGTCGTGTGGAACTGTGATCCCACCTTTTCCCTTTTTAATCCCAGCAGTATTTTGACACCTACGAACGACACAACACGGCATGATGAAATTTAAATCGCCTATTGCGTACTAAAGCTAGGGTTTCCTAAGACAGCGGTGCCCGTATCTTAACGGCCGTAGTGAACGGTGATGTAGTGGACAGCCGTCGTAGTGGTGACTAGAGAGTGGTTTTATTTTTTAACGGTGTTATCAACACCATTTTTATAGGAAACCACTCTCTAGTCACCGTTACGACGGCTGTCAACCGCATCAATGTTCACTACGGCCGTTAAAATACGGGCATCGCTGTCCTGGGAAACCCTAGCTTAAGCGACGTCTACAGAGTACCTTATAACCAAAATGTAAAACTACTCATTTTTGAGTAGGTTAATCGGCATCAGTTTAATGCGCGTGCGCGGTTTCTGGACTATTATAATTTTATGGATTTAAATAAATATTGTCTTTCTTTTCACTCTTTAATATACCTTTTCACCGATGCCTTTTGAATATTTCTTCTTTTGACATGAGCAGATATTTTTTGAGTAAGTATTCACGGTTGCCATTTTATACATACTACATACCTATATTATATGTTTTACCATTTTTTATTCCATCAAAGAATTACATTCCGTGGAAGGGATTAAATTTCACTACACATAAATTTGTCAGCAAATCCCTTGTTGCAATCTCTTTCACTCATCCCCTACGCATTCAGAAGTTCTTTGATGGAAGTGTGAGAAAAAACATCTGGATACTGGATTACGTTCATAAAACATTTTGAATTATTAATGTAAATTCTCATAGATTGGAGTGATTTAGATTTACAGAAATAATGTTTAAAGACACATAAATAATAAATTATATTAATACGCCTATATATACAAGCGCTGTCTGCTCACTAAAAACAACAACTATATTTAGAAAATATGTACACATTAAAATATATTTATAATTAAAAAAATGTTAATTAAAACCAATCTTTCACCGGTCTGCGTTTGGTTGATGTTTATTTTGTTTATTTAATATCACTTCATAGTTTACAAATACAAACACAGTGCTTTAGAATGTTTAACAAGCCTATCGTCGTTGTGCCGGCTTTATCTATGTTTCTATATATCTATATATATGTTTATATTGTTTGTTTTTTTTTCTTCTTATGTTTATGTCATACCATATTTATATGCATAAACTTATAAATCATTAGAAAAGGAACGGTTCACGCGCAGACGCTGAAGTCTTTGTGGGCATTTTTTCCAAATTAGCTTAATTTTAAGATGGATTTTTTAAAGTGTATTTTTATAATTCAAATTCTATGTAAATATGGGTATGAAAAAATAAACCAACAAAAAAATAAAAAAGTACTTTTGAACGCAATTTTGTTTAAAAAAAAAATATTTTCATATTTTTTCAGAATCGAATTGTGCATTTTTCCTTTTTGCCATCGATAAAAAAAATGTAAAAAAACATTCCGTCATCAAAAGATACATTGTTTAAATTATCTCCTTATCAAAAAAAAGCTAAATGTTAATGTTCCAATGTGATCGCGAATACGATAAACAACCGTGGTTAGAAATCGTTATCACGTCGCTTATTAGCACGTCGATAGTTATTTGTGATTGAGCTACTATGCGAGTTTTAATTTGTCCGTTTGTTGTTTGTTTTACATATTGTAAGGTTTTATTTTTAAAACAACCTAATAATAACAACTCTATTTATTTATTCATTATAAGTACGGCCTAAGCCAATTACAACAGTTACATAAAGAAACATATATACAAGAAACTGAACAAAAATAACATATAACTATGTAGTAAAGACAAACAAAGGCAATAAAACAATGGTATCCAATGTATTCATAAACATGTAAGACTTCGAGCCAAAGCATTTCAATCCATCTTCATCCCACACTGTTTTAGTGGCGAAAAGATCTACAAAAAGCCATAAGATCTATCCCAAAGTATTTCAAGTTGTGTTACAAATTGACATAGGGGCATAAAAACAAAAGTTGCTCTTAGAAGATTGTATAAATAGCAGATTTTAAGTCCGGGTGACATGGTTGGGAACATAAAAAGAAATTGATTGCAACAGAGATGCGACATCATTTATAGCATTAAGTGTTTTGAAAATACATATAAGGTCCATCTCAGTTCTACGTTTCTCCAATGAAGACAGATTAAGAGATTGCTCTTTTTCAAAACAGGAATAATTACCCCCTTGCAATCCGAGCAACGGTGTTGGACAGACTCGATATGGTCAATATGAGTCCTATGAAATGGAGACCAAATTGCAGAAGCATACTCTAGATGGGGTCGAACTAGTGAGCAATAAAGAGTTGTGATGATTTACATTTAATATTCTATATAATTAGGAAAATATTTAGCTTGTTTGTTTCGTTTTAATAATTTAATTTATTTACGATCGTGTTATACACGACATTATCATCGTAATATTATGTACAGTGCTTAACTAATGTTCCTTTTTATTTTTGCCTCAAATTGAGTTGAAACAATAAATGGCGCATAAAAAAAACAAATTTGTTTGGAGTATTTCCCATTCTTTAATTCGGTAGTCAGATTGCAGAAGGGACCATCTGTATTTTTTCCGTTTTTTTTTAGTTTTCATCAATTTTAGTAAATATTTCACCAAATACATGTAGAAAAAAGAAAAAGAAAAACAACACCCATATTTAAAAAGGTAATCTAATTTTGAAAACTGTACAAAACACTAAAATAAGTCAGTTTGTTTATTGAATCGAGGTCTTATTAGTTCTTCTGAACATTATTGAAAATACAGATGGTCCCTTCTGCCATCTGACTACCGAATAAATATAATAATTAAACGCAATGGCAAAATATCATCATTTGGAAAACGTAAATATTTTAAGTGATGACATTAAATATTAGTGTTGCCACGCATGAGGTTGAAGTGTGGCAATATTAAAAAATATGTTTATCCCAAAATGTGATAATTTTTAGTTGATGTTCCATTGGAATCGTTAAAACGATAAACAATCACGGTGAGAATTTTTTTTATCCCGTCGTCGGTTATAACCGACAAGTGCGGTCATTGTGATTGAGCACCTGGAACCTGAGGTGTACTGATTGTCTTACCTTTATCTAACATTCGGTGTATCAACGCCGTGCCCTATGGATTAGATGTGGATTGTGGATAAGGGATATGCTGATGAAATTAAATATTGTTTTTTTAAGTTGTTAACTATTGTAGTCAAAAATAAAATAAAATAATCTATCTTTTTTCTGATAACCGCAAAACTAGGGAGCAGTTTGTTTCTTGAAGCATTTGACCCCGATAAGTTATATAATAACGTAATATTTTAAGGAGAGGTCATTACATAGTTATTAGGGGTTAAATTATACTCATAAACTTTAATATACGTTTACCATCATATTTGACAATTTGTCAACAACCGCTAGGGCTTAATTTTAAACCTTTATTATACATCCCTTGTCTGTACACCCTTATATTTCAGCTCACAGAACGTAACTGAAGGGATGAGTCAGCTTTCGTGACATCTTGTCATTAATGATCAATATTTTCAGTTTCCTGGGGAATATTTCCGGGGGACTTCTCAAGGCTGTAGCGACTGTTCGTTGAATTAAAACAAACATAATTATCTTATAACAAGATAATTGTATAAACTGGTCCAAAAAGAAAAAAGAGAAAAAAAAAACATATTTTCTGGCGTTGCGCGTTGCCTAGTGGAGGTGAAATAATTCTGAAGAATCTCACACGTATTAATAAACGTTTCAGCTCTCTAACTTCACAATAATCAATAAATGGAAGAATCGAAGTAACACAGATGTTGAAATATAGACATATTAACTTTTTCAATGAATTACATATTTACTTTTCTATAAAGTTATCTCTGTGTTTTAATACTTTTATCTTGATTACCATATTACAACCGAATTCTAGTCTACAAAAAAATGACAAACTTAAATGTAATAAATTATAGAAATAAAATACGAGTGATATTTTAATTCACAAATTTTGAATATCCAAAGTATCACTCGTCTGTTATTTCTATAATAAATTACAATGAACTTCGATCAAGAATTTTCATTTACAAACTTAAATGTTTTATATGTAATAAGTATGTATGTGCACTTGTACAAGCATATACGAATTTGCATAGTATATTTTATTGGCATCACTTATTGTTTTGTTTTACATCTATATCCATATACGTATATCGTATATGTGTATGTCATACGTATTATTATATAACTTTTGATTCCATTTTCGACATATATTATAAATTTTTATTACTTTTATTTTTCTATTATTATTTTGTATATTTAGTATATTGTTTTGATTATTTTGCATATTTTTTCGATTACCTGTATATTGTTTTGATATGTAAATAAATATTTTTGATTTATATATCGAAGAGTCCCGACTTAACACGGAATTTTCTAACAAGTCGGGACATAAAAAAACATATAATTGTGTCTATGTAAAATTGTGTATTTTGTGCATTAAATAAAATAAATAGAAAAAATAAAAAAAACATTACATAGCACACAAAAATAACATAAAATATAATAAAATTGTTTTAAAAAAACTTGTGCATGGGGTATCCATGATTTTATCAGTTATACGTTAGAGCAAGTATCTATACAATAAAAAATACATATAATAAATATTTCAATATAAGAAACATAAAGTAAAATTGTAAGAATAAATCGCACCTTTAGGACGAAAACGACTCAACAAAAAAAATCAACTCTTTGGGGAATTGCAAAAGAAGAATGTAAATTGTGACACCTTCGTATTCTTTCGTCGATTGTTTCGTATTTTTCGAAGTAAACACAAAACTTTGAGTTAAAAATTATACTAAAAGGTTTCAGCTATGAATCAATGAAAAATAGCATAATGAAAGTAAATTATCATAAGTTCAAACAAGACATTTATTTAATGAGTCATTATTAGATTGGAAAAAAAACAAACAAAAGCACAAAAGATAAATAAAATAACATATTTTTACTAGGTCAGATCAGGTCACTAAACACATGTTTTTATTTATTCACGAAATAACGTAAACGTAAAGAAGCCCCAAGATTATCGATAGTTTAAAAAATAAAATGACATTTACTTAAATAAGTCACTAAGGTTATCGGTAAATCGGAAAAAAATAAAGTAAACATGCCATTTTTATCGGAATAAAATTGACTCGACCGGCTTTCGGTCTTTATATGTTTGTCTGCGTTGCGTCCTTCACACAGCAATGTAAACACAACACTAATGGCGTCGCTTCTTGGAAATTGGATATAAAAAATGTTTTCTTACGCGCTGTAAAAATTAAAACCTTTAATTGTTGGGCGAAGTTTCTTGAAAATGTATAAAAAAATAAATAATTTCAATAAAATAGAATACTTTGAACGACGACACTAGTTCTTATAAACAAATCGATGATATTGTGTTGTGATAGATTTCCGGTTTACGGGAAGTCAACTGACCAATCAGCATAATTCACCGAAAAGGGACAGAGAACTTGAGACATTACACGCGGAGTAATTTCAAAATAACGAAACTTTAAAAAATCATAGCGCTGATAATACGTTTTAAAAAAAAAAAACATTTTTGGTTTAGTTTCATAGTCGATTAACAAATAAAAAATTATAAAAAAGAACTCCTTCATTACTCAAACCAGATTTGTATTTTGAAAAGGATTCAGAATCCTTGGTTGCCTGAACATTGTAATGAGAAGGACCTTTTAGCCAAAGTCGTTGTAATTTAAAATAATTGAATTGAATTAAGAGAAAATGTAGTCTGACCTTTCTTCATACTAACGAATTCCCGTATTTTCTCCCTGGATTATAATTGCACTATAGCAGTGATTTTTTAAAAACAATATTTATTTATTCATTCATTTCTTTTCCCCACCTAATGGTGCATAGGGCACTGCAATGGTATACCAATCGCAGTGTATCTTGATAATTTTTGTTAAATGAAGGAAATATGATCAGTCTAACGCTTCAGGTGCCAGTCCAGGGATTATGAAATATTCCAGTGTTAAAACGCCGTTTTAAATAAATATTTCATATCAATTGTGTGTTTTGTAATATAAATAATATAGATGTATATAAATACCTTGTTTTTAAAACTGTCTGAATATTTGTTAATTATGTTTGTTTTTTAAGTGAGTCTTCTTTGTTTATTCTCAAATGTAATAAAAAAAAACTAAATTGTTAAGTGTCCTCAGCACGGGAAACCCCAGTGAGGTCACATTATTTTTATTATTAATTTATAGTTTGTAAGCGAAAAATATGAATAAATAAAAATAAAAAAAATCATGCCGGAAATTGATCTTAAGACCTCTGCATGGCAGGCAAACGCACTGACCATTACTTTCTTTTTTATTATCATAGGTATTTACTATTGATGTGCTTTATCTCCTTTTTCGATAAATTGTTTATCATGGGAACTAAGACCATCCAAAAACCCTAACAAACGCCCAGTTTTATCTATTATCTTTGGACGTACGGTATACGAATATAGTAACTATTTTTGAAAAACGCCTTTCTTTAATAAAACAACCAAATTGGTTCAGTTTAAGGGTGTGGAAAACGGGACACCGAAACGTCGATTTTAGTATAATCAGTTTAACGAGTAGCTGTCTTTTTCGCACAGTGTCGGGGAGGCATTTGCGAGAAAGTGAGAGAAAAACAATGTTAAAATATCTATTTATCGGTCAGCCACCGCATGTCCTCTTAACTTTTAGGTTAGTTACGTGTGAAAAAAATTCTTTATTGATATACAGCAAGGGTTGCTTACTCAATCGACCGAAAATCCTAGAGGTAAAAAAAAAACAACTGCGTAACATCAAATATACGAGTATGTTTTAAAACATGGAAGATATTTAATAGTACATAATTCACTAGAGATCAACAATATCAAAACACATTCGATTTTAGCTGCATTTCGGGAGTCTAAGATTTAAAAAATTGAATGCATATTTCCGGAAGAATCTGGAATAGAAAAATATCCCCTTTTTAAAATTGAAAAAAATATATTATCTCTCTTCAATCCGTGCCTCATGTCTGAAGATGGTGATTAAGCCTGACTCCAGGCATGGCTCATCTGCGGACAGTCCTCCTCCATCTGGAACTGTCTTTTGCTCTTCTGTAGGCACTCGTTAGTGATAATTTTAATAGTTCAGTGACTAAGCCGCTCCATCTTGTCGGTTGACATCCACGCGGCCTTGTCCCTTCAACACTTCCCAGGAGAATAGTTTTTTCCAAACTATCAGAGCTCCCCCTGGAAATATGTCCTAAGAACTGCAGGATTCTTTCCTCGCACATGGATGTAATTCTTTCTCCTATGTCCAGTTCCTGGAGTATAGATGCATTCGTACGTCTGGCCGTCGTTGTTAAAAAACTAATGCTTTCGTAAATATTTTTTTTATGTAATACAAATAGCATTGAAAAAATGGTCGTTGCATTGGCCACGCCCCTAATACGTCACAAATCTTGACGTCACAACTATCAATGCCAAACATGTCACGTTTTTCTAGTGACATATAAAAAAAATATTTTTTTAAAGTTATATTTGAAAACATTTCTTCACAATATCCATATTGATTTTGGAAATACAATTAATTTTTCTAAATCCAATTCACATGTTTTTATCAGTATTCGTAGTATGTGATATTTCCCTATTTCGAGAGCTAGACCCTAGACAACCCTAGACACAGCAGTCTACTTATTTACATAGTTGACCTGCAATTCAATTTATGACAGCATTTGTCATCGGAGTAGGAGCCTGTGGATGCGTCCGTTTTTTTTTTTTAAAATTAATCAATCACATACATGCGGAGTATCTTTTTAGCCTATTTACAACGCCTTGTAAAAATAAACATAAATACTTTTTAGAAATGGGCCCGTAATTCCATCTAATTAGTATTAAACAAGTTTAAGGTTTTTTCTTTTTTTATTATCAAAAAACCCTGCATTAGCTTAACCAACCAAAGCCTTAAGTAGTCAGGAATGACACGGTGAGATGGTTGAGATTAATGTCCCGAGGAATTAGACGAAACAGTTCTTGGCTTTAAAATAATGATAAATTGTTTTTAAAGCCAGAATAAAAGAAATATCATCTTTTCTGGTTCATTTTTCAGTGTTTTTTTTTTAATACCAGTAAATATTTTATTCAAACAAGCTTTCTTAAGTGCCTAGACTTCCATATTTCCTTCTCTAAAAAGTTCTTCGATGTGCTACATTTATAAATTAATTTCCATATAAAAAAGGCATAACGTGAAACATTGGTTTTCAAGATATTTTGAAGTGCAAAATATTATTGTTTCGGACATTACGTTCCTGAAATAGATGATTAAAATACGCTACATTTGGTTTACCAATGCGGTACCCTGTGTACTACTGGATGTAGAAGGGGAAAAATTATTGTGAATTTATTTTTAAACATCAATAAAAATGATAAAAGTTATAATTAATGCCCTAGATCTATTGAGGTTAATTTTATTCTATTATTGGTTGAGTAAAAAATCGACTATTATTATTATTATTATTATTGTCAAAATTTTCGATCGATACTTCAATACAATTTACTTATCAACTGGTTAGTTTTTTTATATTTATTTAATAACATACACAGCACGCAGTGCCTTTTACCTTTCAAAAATACATATTTAATTGAAAATAAACACTGTAATATAATGTAAACGAAAATTATATTAAAAATATTTTTTAAAGTTTATGTATGCATATATGAATATTGCTATGGTTGCTGAAAGTGAAGAAGAACTGCAAGAGGCCTTAACAACTATGAAAAGCATTCTTCAAAATAACTACAGTATGAAGATAAATAATGACAAAACAAAGCTACTGACTGTAGGCCGAATGCAACACCAGATGAGAGTAGTGATGTCGGGAATACCACTAAAGAACACCAAGGAGTTTGTCTACCTCGGGAGCAAAATAACGTGGGACGGTCGGTCTAAGAGCGAGGTCGACAGCCGTATACATCAAGCTAGACTTGCATTTAATAAAAGGTCAAAAATAATTGAATCAAATAATATAGACCTAAAACTAAGAATACTCCTAATCAAGACCTATGTATGGAGTATCTTGATGTATGGCTGCGAGACATGGTGCCTATCCGAAAGAGATAAACGGAGACTAGAGGCTTTTGAGATGTGGTCCTATAGAAGACTACTAGGAATTTCCTGGAGAGACCACATTACAAATGAGGAGGTTCTCCAAAGAATCGAAGGTGGAAGGCACCTGCTCAGGACCTTGTCCGAAAGGCGAGCGAGATGGATCGGCCATGTAATACGTCAAGAAGGCCTCCTGCATGTCATATTAGAGGGGATGACCGAGGGGACAAATTCTAGGGGACGCCCACGCCAAGAGTACCTAGAGGACCTATTAGAGGACGTGCGCTGCTCATCATATGCTGACTTTAAAAGAGACGCACAAGACAGGGAGGAATGGAGGAGAAGAATGAATGTGATTGCTGCCAGCCAATCCCAGGATTGAGACCAGAGAAGAAGAGATATGAATATTATATCACATTAGTTCCGTATAAAAAACATGCCAAAAGTAATCAAAAATAAACATAATAAAAATTGAAACTCTGAATATAAAATTTAAAAAAAAAATAGTAAGAAAAAGAGAAGTATTGTACTATGTTTTAGTATACATGCATAAGTAGTCATTTTTTTTTTAATGGTACAAAATATAAGTTATTTATTAAATAAAAAGAGTAAAAAAATCTATATTCTTAAAAAAATTACCGTGGTAATGAAAACCCCTTATAATTTAATGTATTTAATTTGTCATTATTCAATTACAAAAACAAAATATACGAATATATTCTTGGCAAAAAGAGTAAATACATTTTAATAGATCAGGTAAAAACAGTTTTAATTTAGGATATTATACTAATTGATATATATTTAATGTTTATACTAAATACTTTGTTTATTTGATGTTAGTAAATATGAGTATTTAACCACTTATCGACTGTTTATATCTACCGGTTTCGAGACGTAGCCGTCTCTTCGTCAGAACACTCACTACACGTTTGCTCGTTGAAGCAAATACTAATGAGATGTATACTACGGTGATGGTAATGGTGAAAGTGTTTTTTAGTATTTGCATGTTGGTATAGTAAGTATCCTGACGAAGAGACGAGTACGTCTCGAAACCGGTAGACATAAAAAGTCAGTAAGTGGCTATATACTAATATTACTAACGTTAATGCTTTTAACATAAATCATTTTGTTTATGATTACTAAATACTCGTATATCAATATCTGTGTTTTATATGATTTTTTTCGCTTCTGTGTTATTAATATTTTATTCACTCTTTAATTAACATGCAAAACGAATGGAAAAAATGCCGTAAATAAATAGATAATAAAGCAAAACGTGAATTAAATAATACTTAGTGAAAACGTTTTCATTGTTATAAATTTATGGGATGCACTCAATAATTAAATATAAATAAGTAATGCGTAAAATAATTCAATTCACTTATAGCTAGTGTAACAAGTCAGATTAATGAAAAGAAATGAGCACACAGTTCTTCATATTAAAATAATTATTTTAATTGAAATTCTGATCAAAACATCCGGATTCATTATTTGATGAATCGGCATAGAATTTAGTTTTTGAGTGTTCTTAACACCACCGCAATTTTCCATGAATAGAATTCTTCATAATTGAAAGCGGAAGTAACGTTTTAATTTCGAGAAAAACCGTTGACGCGATCACGTTTGGCACATTTAAATGATGAAGTTTGCAGACGAAACAAAAGGAACTCCATAGCCTTTTTAATTGGGATGCATGAAGAGTATTTGGCAATTTCATTCCCACAACGACTCTTCATATTCCATTCCGTTATTTTGTGATTTAACTCATTCGCCATTTTTAATAAAGATTCATTAAACTGGAATTAGTAATTCGGTGTTTGATTCAAATGAAGAGAATAATGAGAATAAAGAAGAGAGGCTGCGAGAAAAAGAAAACAAGAAAGATTTTCTCTCAATTAGTCTGGGTGTTATAGTGTATTTTTTATAATCTCCGTCCATATCTTCTCTTTCCCACCTGCTGACAAGTCTCTAAATAGAAGCTTAGCGGATTATTTGTTCACAAAATAAAAAAATATTAAAAAAACGAAAATTGCATGTTTTTCTTTTTTATTTTCCATTTCATTTTCTTGATTTTTTCTTTTTCCTTAAAATCTGCTTTCCTTCCATACTTTTACTTTTATTTGCTTTTTATATTTCTTGATATTTTTTATGTTTTTTCATCGTCTATTTCTGTATTATTTAATTGAGTACTTACTTTTATTTGACATATTATTGATTCCTCCTATTTCTTTTATTTTTGACTATAGTATAATAGAGTGAGTTTCTAGAAACCAGATCTCAATTGTCATTACAATTTTGCTTTTATGGATAAATTCTTTTTTTATTGATTTCAATGATACTATTATTTTGTTTGTTTTTCAATACTACTGTATTTTACTATTATTTTGTTGATTCTAATATATTTGATAAAGTATAAATCTAAATTTGTATACCTAGTTTATATTTTAATATTTATATCTGATTATCTTTTTTGCATTGTATTCTTTAGAATTTGATTATTTATTGCTTATACCTTGTTTTTGGATTGTTATTATTATATTGCATCACATGTCATTATTATTTAATCTAATTAATTTTACTATAATAATAATAAAAATACGAACACAGTTTTATTCCCCTTTTATTTATACATTTTTACCAGTAACCGGGTTTCGTGGTGACCGACATCGTAAGACTGGTCGGTCGGTGTCGGGTCGATGTCGGTCACGATGAAACCCGGTCACTGGAAAAAAAGTATAAATAAAAGTCGAATAAAACTGTATACGTATTTTTACTATTATAACTAAAATGCAGTTCCACCAAGAAATATCAGTAGAAAAACTCTTTTTTTTTTCTATGTATTTTTTATTGTTAATTGTTACGGCTTGATACGGGCATAGCCTTAAAAGCCTTAATAAGTTCATTAATATTTAAACGAGTGTAATTTTGAATGAATAAATAAATAAATTTAAAACACTTCTTTGGGCAAAACCGGTGTCGATGCAATTATTTTCATTACTCATATGCATTATATTCCTTGTTTAATCAATAGCGTCTAATAATAAATGTACACATAAATGTATACTTATGTGCATACGAAGGGGTACCCAAAAAAACCGGACTAATATTGTGGTGGGTGAAATTTTTGTAGTACGGGGTCAGTGGTGAACAGAGAACTCCACTTGTAAACCAAATGCCGCATATTTAGATCATCTGTCACATGAAGATAAGATGATTAGTCCTACGCTTCAGGTGCAGTCCAGAAACAATGAAATATTGCAGTTTAAACATCCTTTGAAATCAATATTTCACATCCACTATTCCAGGAATCGAATTTAGGACCACGAAAATGGTAAGCGATCGCGCCAACCACTTCACAACGAGACGGACTTATCTGCATTCGATTATTTTGTTCAGGATTTTTACCTGACAGCAGCCATCGAGTCTAAATCACTCGTTCACCCTGGACCAGAATCAGAACTAGAACTAGAACCTTTCTGGTTCTATTCCACAAACATAACTGTATTAATTATCCGCCTGGACACAAAGAAAATTAAGAAGAAAAAAAATATCACTCACAAAAGAATAATTAGGTTCCTGTGCTAAAAAAAAATTCAAATTAAAACAGCTTACAGAGCTGAAAAAACTTTCACTACACGGTTCGTGTAAGTTTGTTCATATTCATAAATAATACTAAAGAATCAAAAGAACTTTGTATTTATTTCAAATATGAGATAGTTTAAGTTTATAATGATAATGATTTAATTAATTTCACATTTCATTTTTCCCTTCCTGCAGCTAAAGCTGTATAGGGCGATGGCTTTGCATACCGTACATCAACCGCAACGTATCTTGATCAACGTATGTTCATCGAATACTTAAGTCCAAAGTTACCCAAATATCAATATAACAATCGACTACCCATAAAAACATAATTAAAGTTATGTTTTCATGTAATTTTATAAATTTTGTGGTCAAATTTAGTGTTATGGAGCATTCAGAACACCAAATAATTCGTAAATTTGCAGCTGGCTTAATCCAATAAAAAAATACTAGAAAAAACTTGTTGAAGTGGTCCAATGTTAAGTGAAATGACTGTACTTTAAATATTTATTTATAATCAAAATAATAATTGAAAATAGGTGTGAATAAAAATTAACATAAAAATAAAAGTAAAAATAAACAGTAAAAACAATTAGTGAAAAGAATGACATTCACTTTCCTCCAATTTTTTTTCGATTCTCCGTGAGTACCATGTTACTCCCATCCGAATGCAATTATCAAGATGTAAATTTGTGAGTCTGTTTCTATATTTATTTTTAACAACCTTCATAGTGGAAAACGTTGACAGTAAGCTTTTAAGCATTTTGTTGAAATTTAGCACATTTAAAATTTATTTTTGGACTTCAATAACAAAAAAATATTCGGCAAATATAATATCCTGCCACCAAAAAAGCTTCGGAGAGCTACCGGTGGAGATCACTGATTTAAAATGTGCGCACGCTTGTCACCGCGTACACTCATTTGTTGGGCACAATTGTGCACTACAAACGTGTAATATTAAAATGATGTTTTCTGTATAAAAAATAGAGTATGTTTTATATTTTTTTCTAAACATGTTTAACTACAGGTTACCGACGAAGATACTTTAAATTTGATACAAATATACTTATTTTCGGTGATAAATATCGATTATACTTTATACCGTCTCAATATGTACCGATGTACGAGTAGTTATTGCGTTTGCAATCGAGGCCCAGAGATTATGAAACATTAAATATAAAAAAATACTTATAACGAATAATACCGAATCATATTTTTAAAATACAAAGCCATGTAATCAAAAATCAGTATAAGGTCGTATCTTAATTTTGTTTCGTGTTTTCTCATTCTTTTAAATCGAATAAAGTTACAATATTTTCACTTTATCCGATATTTTATTCAATAAAAAAAATATTTCCAGACACAATATTAAGACCATAACAAATCGAGAATGTAACTAAAAATCAAAACATTTTTGGAATAATTCCAACTATATCGTGTTCCTAAAATGGACATATTTTCAGCTTAATTTACATAAAATATACTGATATTCGAATAATCCAAAGTTCATGAAATAAGTTGAGGAACTTTTGTATTCCTTTGCCAAATGGTTTTTGAATCGTATTATTATATTAAAAATTGATGATAAATTAATTTAATACATGAAAAAAAAAATTGTTAATGGAACATCGTTCATACAAACATTAAACTGATTTATACATTTTATTTTTCATATTTGAAGCAAAAACTTTATTGTTACTTATTCGATCAATTCATCAAAACTTAAGGTGCCTAAATAATTTTTTTTTTCTGGATTCGCAAACCATCTGATAGAAAATAATTACAATTTCAATAAAGACACTGGATTAAAATTACTTCATATTGAAAATAAAATATTAAAATTAGACAACATGGAAATCTTAGAAAAAAAGCGATTCTTAGAGAAAAGATTAATCAAAAACCAAATAAAATATATTTCTTTTAGTCCACTCCTGTCTAGTTTCAAAATTATTTATATCAAATTACTACCCTTTTTAAAGAAAAAAAAACTTGATTTGTAGGGCTCCCACAAAAATAAAATAAGGAAATAATTTATTAGTTACGTAAACTTTAACGAAGAAGCTTGTTTGCTTTGAAACCGGTCAATGAAAAAAAAATTGTGTTTAAAAACAAAGTTGTTTTACTAATTTTATTACAATGAATAATGACAAACTTAATGCTTTGAACACAAAAAAAAACATAAATGTATGTTCGTAGATAAAATGATTGTTTTTAAGTATGGTTGCTAGCTGTTTCACTAGGTACAGTAACCCATTCTGAGATAGCCAACGATAATTCATTAGCTATTTATTTTTGTTAATTGTAATTCATCTGATTTTAGAATTATTAATTATAATAATAAAAATCATGAATTTCCCACACTTTCTTTTTATCTCGAGTTTAATTTCGGGATATTCTGCTTTACGGGGTGAGTATAGGTATATAATATTATCTTAGGGTCGGATTATTTAATACTCAGGGAAGGGGCATTTATCACCTGCGAAGCCTTCAAGGGAAGCTCCCTGGCAGCCTTATTCACCGGGCTTTACGATTAGGAAGCTTAATTTATGACTGAGACACTAAGGACCTAATGATTAAGAAACTTACAATACTTAAAGTGCCTAATAATAGATGATTTATTATCAAAAATAAGCTTCGAATATCTCATTTTAAAGTCACATAAATACGCTAAAATAATCAGTTTTATTATGAGTTTTAATCAGCTAAGAGATATCTCAATTGAGATAAAGAGATTATCATTCTAAATTTAAAATTTATATTTGAAACACTAACTTTGTTGTTATTCATTATAATAAAATAAATAAAACAACTTTGTTTTTAACCACTAATTTTTGAAATTATTTTTTTTTTCCACTGACCAGTTTCGAAGCAAACTGCTTCTTCGTCAAGGTTTACGTAACTAATGAGTTAATTCCTATTTTATTTGTATCATGTTAACTAAATACTACACGTGGACCTAATAAGTCAAATCTTTTTTGAAGAAGCTTGTTTGATTTGAAACCAGTAGGTGAAAAAAAAAATAGTGGTTTTTTAACAAAAATAGTGGTTGTTTTTACAAAGTTGTTTTAACAAATTACAATAGAGATGAAGAATACCTTAAATATTTAAGGTATTCTCCATCCCTGTTGTAATTTGTTAATCTTAATGACTCCCGAGGGGGCGGCCTCCGTGGTGTAGTGGTCAAGACGCTTGACTCACGCACGGAAGGTTCCGGGTTCGATTCCCGGTGAGAACACTAAAATTAAAATGTGATTTTTCTCAAGCCTGGGTGCTCTGTGATGTAATTCACCACTGTAATTAGGCATCTTGGCCTGTTGTGGTGAAAAAAGAAATGTAAAAATGTAATGTGAGAAAATCCAGTCTTTTGTCTGCGAACATTTGGACAAACTCAAATATTGTAAAGTTGTCTTATTTATTTTATTTTAAGATTAGTTTTTTATTTAATTATTTACAGCAATTTTGCCAATTACATTTATTGCAACAGGAATATATTTATGAAGTCTTATGAGGTGTCATTGACGGTTTTTGACAGATTGTGCATATAAACAGTCTGATGTCAATATATTTATAAAAAATTGATCTACGTACATAAAAATATTGGTGATTTTTTAGATAAAGCATTCCCTATAATCTCACGCCTGTATTTTTTTCCCTTATTTGAATAACATGGGCATTATGTTGTTTCTTGATCGATATTGTATATTATCACGGTAGGACGGGAAGGATCGATAAACCAAATTTTCTTTAAACTTTGCAAGCGTTTGTCCAAGAAATGCCTACACAAACCTGTGATCCTTCCCTTCCAAATCCAGTGGCCATCGGCTAGGCTACAATGCTAGGGTATGACAGGGATACAGAGACTCGAAATTTAACACACCAAACACAGAAATGTATTGGAGACAAAATATCTGAAATAAAATACTTGCTTTGCAATATGTGAATTTAATTATAAACATAATAATTTATACAATAATTATTTGCAATTTTAGACTCCATCTGGTTCCTAAATTGATTTAAATATGATGAATAACTCAGAGTAATAATGCGTAACCTAGAGAGGAGCCCAAACGTAGGAAAACCATTCTATGACTATTAGGTATTAAGTTAGCTACAGTTTGCAGCAAAACAATGGGCCGTACTCAGGTCGAGAATTGCAAAATGGATATTAATTTGCATTGTTATTACTTTTAATTATGTACCTGTGTATTTACCATTGCAGGGTTATTCCAATCTATTTTTCCATAATTCGCCTATATTTATTTTATAAAACTGTTATTTATTTATTCATTTTATTCACAATATATTTATGTTATATTTATTGAGACACGACTCCATTGAACCAAAGTCCTGTGTTGAGTTTGTTTGTTTGTCCGTCAGATCTCCGAAATGGCGATTCGTAGCGGCCTAAAATTTAGACACGTCATTTAAGATGCAATTTCAAGGTTAACATTGCTATTTTCGAGTAAAATTTTAATCGACCTCTACTCGATAAAAATTCAAACTTTATATGGATGCCTAGTGCGGCCCTGACATATAGCCCATAATCAAGTATAATTATCAACTGTAAACATACTTTGATTCACAAATTTATCCGCTAAATTAAAAAAAATAGTATCTGAAGTAAATATGTTGATAAAAGGAAAGTTTTTAAGCAACATAATACACGTGTCGGGACAATAAATGCCAAAAATCAATGTAAATCATGGAAAAATATTCGGAATCAATAACCTGTGAAAACTGACTCCTTTAACACCTTTGACGCTCCTACTGCTGCAACGTAGTAAAAATAGTCGATTTTTATTTATTATAACGTAACTATCCAAGTTATTTACAAACAAAGCCAAGCACAGCTACATTTATGTTGTCAAATAAAACAAAATGGCCACCAATTGGTTGCTAACCAAAAAACCAACATCGCTTGAGTTCTATGAAAAATAGTGATAGGGCTTCTTTCTAGGTTACGCATTATTACTCTGAGATGAATAAAATACATTTATCTACATACTTCTAAAATTTCAATGTAAACTATCTAAACTGGTAAATAAACTCACCCTGATTATAAATCTTTTAACGTCATAAATTTAATTCTTCTAAGATAATAAAAATAAATAAAATTATTCCTCTTGCAATTATTCTGGGTTATAAATGCAATGCTTCAAAGATGATCATTATAAGTAAAGTATTGTTGATTAGAAGATTTAGAATTAAATAATCCGAGCGAGACCAGGTGTCTATGTCGGGGCATAATATTGAAAGAAGCGAAAAAAATAAAATGGTAACTACGCTGTCCAGGTGGAATGAAAAATACACTTCTGTGTGAAGTGATTTTTTATTTATTTGGGAAACCAACCGTTTTACATATGTACGTATTTACTGTAAACAACATATACATTGTATAAGCTCAGAACTAATAACAGGTTTCCACAAATTGTACAAAGTTACTAAAGAAAATATAATACATAATATATTGTTTATACACATAAACATGTTTTCTTAATATACCTATTTTTTTTTAATAATAAAAGAAGATATATATTTAAAAAATGAACAGTTATTGTAAATGGGCCGAAATTAGGACAGGGGTGCATGAAGAGAAGATAAGGAGGGGAAGGGAGATTTTAAAATATTTTTTATAAATCAATATATTTCATAACTGGTTCAGGTTTTTTTATTACACATAAATCTACTTTTATACATCTAGTAAATGTTATAACTGTAACTGTCCAAAAAAAGAGACTGACTCTTGTGCTTGGAGAGTGACTTACACTGTTATGGTTATTTATTTATTAGAGTTTATATAACTTTGAATATACGAGTACATGAGAAAATAAAACTTATAGGATATAAAAGAAAAAACCGAAAATATTTTTTTTTTCGATCAAACTGGAAAAACATCAATGTAGAGAAGATACAAAGACACAAAGAAACGCTATTACGTCCGAACGATTGTAAAATTAATGAACTTTTAGAGTATTACAGAACTGAATTGACCAAAGAAATTGTAAGAGATGACTATCGAGAGTTAATAGAGCTCTGCATAATATTTCTTGGCGGAGATAAAGTTAATGAATTTAAAATTCGGCCTCCAGGCGCCATGCACCAAGCAAGATGGATAGCGAGAGCTATTTATTCATTAAAAATATCGTTGTTTAGCTCTCAATTCAAAATGTCAAATAAGGACAAAACAGCTCTATTAGACGTCTGCCTGTTTATCGCAACATCCTATGTCAAGCCTTGGCTGCAATGCGCTTTAGCGGTAAAAGCGCCCTACCAGGACTTGTGCTTTTTGAAGGCTGTGAAGGCATACGAAATGGTCGACAAAATTATATCAAAAGCGGTTATACAGAAGTTTTGCCAGCATTTGTGGTATTTAGCAGACGAAGTGTCTATCTTGTCTCTATTTGACGATGATATTAACCAAGAAAGTAAGGTAAAAATAGTTTCTAATTTGGCCAAAGAATTCCATCGGTCCACAATAAACGCTACATTCCATCGAGAGAAGAACTTAACGGGCCTCTTTTCGAAAAAAACATCCATGACTTTGTTTCCATGAACAGCAGATCCTTTTTCAGGCGACTCAAGTGTTCTACTTCGTGGCCTGCTAATGCTTCGTTTCAACACGCTAAAATGAAGGTGCAGTCACTGAAAGCAGTTTATGATACGGCTTAAAGAGCTGTTAAGTTGATGCAAGACTTTCATGGCTTAATCACAGTGGACGAGGAACAAAAACAATATTTATTACGTTGCGTACAAGAACACAGAAAAGTATATCCTGACTGTAAAAAACAAACCTTGAAAAGAAAATTTAATTAATAATGTCCTTTAAATAATTAATATGTATAATACATAATAAATATGATCCAATAATCAAAGTACCATTGTTTTATTTACAAAATAAATATTAAGTTAAAAAGTAAGTTAAGTTATTAAGTTAAGTTAGTTTAAAAGTTTGTATGGTTTCCATACAAACTTTTATATTCAAAGTTTGACATCAAGTCGGCACGGGTTATCTCTATCCGATTTCAATAATATTTATTATTTCAGATATTCAGGTCAAATGGAACAAAATAAGAAGGTATGCGTGTCTCAATCTGAAAAAAAAAAATTGCTTTTATAGTCTGGGACACCCTATTGTATATGTATATAAAGTGTTAAATAAATAAAACATGTTTGTTTATTATTATAGTGTATTACCAAGTTACTTAATGCTTTTTAAGTGTCTATTTTAAATCTGTCAGAGTGATATTTGTGAAGTCTATGTCTTTATATTTGGTGTTGTTCACTGAAAAAGTCCTACAAAAAAACGTTCGATTGCGTTCTTATGATTTACCTATTTTTTTTCCCATTTCAACGAGTTGTAAATAACTCACTATTAGAATCAAGTTGGGGTAGAGTGAGGTTCAAACCACGTACCTTTAAGCCGTGTTTTTAATCTAGTATTGTTGGTGTGGTCTAAATAGTGATCTAACCGCGGCGGCACCCGAAGCGTAAGACTGATTATTTTTTTACATGTTCTTACGAATAGATACCCTGGTGTGCGAATGCAATGTCATGTACCCACGCTATCAGGTGGGGGTATAAAAATGATGCTGATGATCAAATGACAAAATTGTTTTCGTAGTTTATCCGAAATTTTGTTATCATAATTGTGCTGATAAGATTAAAAACTCAAAGTAATGGATGGTCCGTATGAAAGCAACAATATTTTGAGTGTGTCCAAATTAGAGGTGGTAAAAAATATCTTAACAAAATAAATAAAAAAATCTTGAAAAAATAAATATAAAATTGCAAAATCGTTGGTACATACATAATTAATAATGACGTTTCTACTACTCTAATATAGGTAGAAACGATTTACGATATATAGATAGATTTTAAAATAGTTAGTTATTCGATTCGTATGATGACTCTTCCTCTTCCCATAATCTGACTTCTCTCACCAAACGAAGAACTATTTCTGAAATGTGCTTCTTATTCAAGATCTTGAAAAATATAACTGAAAGTACTTATCTCATGGAAAACATCAATCTAAACTGCGCTACCAGACTTACCCGACAAGTCCGACTTTTTTAGAATCTTGTACCATCCAATAACTTCTCTCAAAATTCCTTAATTTACTGTAGCTGCACAGAATATAAGAAAAAATTGTCCCTCCCTTGATATATTTGATTCTAAATTTTATAATTTTTTATAATAACTTCTTTAATTAAATATGTATTAAAATCACGTTATTCTCCCGTCTCTATTCTTTATATGCATTTTAAGGGTAATCTTCTCAACAAAATCCCTCCTTTTTCCTTTTTCCTATTTTATCCTAATCCTTTCTTATTTTTTTCATCAAACCTAACCTAAATCATTATTATTTAATTTAACTCTCTCGTATGATATTCTTTAAATATTATTATGTACTCTGTAAAAAAATCTGTTCATTAGTATGTCTACAAAAAGTTTAATATAGTCGTGAATTATATGATTTTTTTATAAATTTACTGTTGTTTTTTCCAAATAAAAATATTAACAAAACCCCAGAACTAGTTGAAACCGTTTTAAATAAAAAACTGTTTTTGTTACAAAAAAGTTGTCAGGATGTTATTAATTCACAAATTAAACTGCTTCGCGAAACCGTTAAGGAGTTTTCATCATGGAGGGAGAAGGGTAGTCTCAAATTTTCTGAAATCTGAGAGAGGGGTGGCCACAGTTTTGCTAAACAGTTTCGCGAAGCAGTTTGACTGGTAAATTAATTACATATGAATATCACGACTATTTTTTTGTTTCTGAAACTGTTTCAGCAGCTAGATTTTTTACCCACGCTGCTCTACACTGTTATTATTTTAACGGTTTAACGAAGCAGTTTAATTTGTGAAACGGTAACTGTTACGGCTACTCATTTTAAATAACCGAAACGCCCAACTCTAGTCCGAGTATTTTTCGAATTACTGGATTTTACTACTTAATGAGTAAAATGTTTTATAGATAGATGGAAAATCCGCCTATTATTGCTCCGTCATAAGCCTTGTAAATATCCACATTTACGATTTCCCTTCTTGAATTTTTAGAAAATGTTTGCTGTATACAAAATGTGTGATAAATAGTTTTTACATAAAATATGTTTTAAATAAAAAAATACACTTAACCACTTTTTTTTTAAATGTCGGCTTTTCCGCCTATTTATAGCATTTTCAACATTTTTAGTTCCTTACTTTCATACAATAATTATTCTAGCCCAAAATATTATTTCATAAGGTAAACATACATATGCACAAATATCTATTTATGAACGTAGGTATATTTTAAATTACCATTTAACTAATTTTTGGGGACTTATGTTAGAATTTAAAAAAACAATAACTTCTTTCACAAGGCGACATATCTATAGCGAGAAATCCGTGGGCAGAATTAATTTTCACGTAAATGTATAATAAAAATTCAAAACCTGTTTGGTAATAATATTAAAAATGATGTTATTTTTTTACGCAACTGGTAGTCGGGCGGATATAGGAATTTCGTTTGTATACTGGAATGTACCATTACAAATTATCAGTGTGTAAAAGTTTGTCAGCACGCGTGCATTAAGTTGTTGTTTCGTTTTTAAATTTTTAAGTTACCAGATGGTATTTAGTGACTCCGGGTATACAAATTTATGTAAACTCAAATCGTAAGATAACTAACGTAAACAATAAGTGTTTTACAATTTGTTTAGTTTAAATATTAATTAATTTTATTACCATGGATCCGATCGAATTACCCAATGATTTCTTAAAAGATCTTATAATTGAAGTAATAAAAAAAGAAGAAATTAATGATTTTAAGATGGAAGTGTCTTCAGCTATTGGAGTCGGTGAAAACTTTCTCGGTTTCCTCTATAGAATCAAAGTAAAAGGTTTCAAGAATAATGAGGCTGCTGAATTAAATCTTATACTAAAAGTCCCCCCTCAATTAAAAATGTTGAGGGAAAAATTCCCCTTAGACAATGCTTATAAAACAGAAGTGTTTATTTATAATGTTGTGCTCCCAGAACTGTGCGCTATCGAGGCTGCCTTCAAAATCCCAAACTCTGAAAGATTTAATTACATAAAATGTTATTCCGCTAGTTCCGAACCGCTAAAGGAATATCTGGTTCTGGAAGATATGCAAGGTAAAGGTTTCAGAATGGCTAATAGAAGACAGGCCCTGAGCGTAAAGCATTTGAAGTTGGTTCTCCGACGTATGGCGAGTTTTCACGCCTTGTCTTTTGTGGCAAAAAAACAAAATGACGAAAAGTTCTTTGGATACTTCAAAAACATTATGGGTTTTACAGATTTTGACGGTTTAATGCCATTTGTTGGCCTTTCAATTCAAAGGTCAGTAGATGTTATAAATGATCCAATCATGAAAGAAAGGGTTTTAAAATTTACGGAAGATGCCCGGGGAAAATTAGAGTCCCATATGAAGACAGACGCATATTCTGTATTGTGTCATGGTGATTTTTGGAACAACAATCTATTGTTTAGATTTAAGGTAAGATATAATAATGATTAAAATTAATAATATTGAATGCTACGTCGTATCCGTTATTTTCAGTTAAAATTTTATTTGTTTTGCAGGATGATGTGCCTATTGAAATTATGTTGTTGGATTGGCAAATATCGCGTCTCGCTTCACCAGTTACTGACATAGCTTACCTAATCTTTGCTAGTTCGGATTATAAAACAAGAAAGGAGCATTTGCAAGATTTGCTCAACTTCTACCACGATTCCCTCTCCAAGAGTCTCAGCTTCATGGATTGTGATGTAAATGATTATTATCCAAAAGCCGTCTTCGAGAGTCATTTGAAAACGCACTTGACTTATGGGTTGTTCATGGCCCTGATGTTACTGCCAATGGTGTTGGGAGAAGCGGAAGATCTTCCGGATATGGAATCTTTACTAGCAAAAGATACTAATGAACTAAGTATTAATGATGTACAATTTGTCAACAACGATACGTCTTGCCGCTACAATATTCGCATGAAAGGCGTCTTCCAGACTTTTATGGATATGGACTTGATATAAGTATTGATTTGAACAATCGCAAAATGTATGTATTTTTTACAATTAATATTAAAAAAACTGTGTATGTCAGTGGTAAAAATTTAAAATATAAAACAAACAAATATTAATGTTATCATTTAACACAATTTATACGTATATAATATATAATATATCATATATAAATATAATATATATAATATAGATAAAATACATCCACTTTACGCAAAAATTAAGATAAGTTATCTATCTACCTGAACAGTTCATCTCATCAAAGATTATTTTTTGTTTTTTATCTTTTGCCATGATGATGCGATAATAATTGTGTACGAAAATATGTAATAATTATTAAAACCACTTTGATTTTTTTAACATGTTTTAGTACCGAGATTAAAATAAACTTGGGTATTTCTATATTTTTTGACGTCAAAAATTTAACATCTTTATATATATATAATTCCTCTGTACGTGTGATGTCACTGAACTTCTCCTAAACCGCTTAACCGATTTACGTACGGTTTTCAGAGAAATATAGAACTTTGCGCTGTGCGTGTTCGTAGATATTAAAATCTTCAATCTACGAGTAATATGTAAAAATAATGTAAGAAGCATAAATGTTTTATTCATCAATCTACCAGGATTGCATTCGAAGAGAGTGCATTTACGAAAAAATGGAAAGATGTTGTTTTTTGTCTTTAAAAAAAGTATGTTTTTGAATGTTTTTTGCACGTGTTTTTTGTGGATCTCAATCAGATTTTTTCCTTAAATTCCTTATAATTTCTACCCATTTATTTATTTTTCAATTTTAATTTTTATTCATGATACAAAATATTATGCACATGACATAATTGTACTCCCACGAGTTTGCAAACTAATTCTGGGATTATTTAATTAAATTAGGAGCGCTAGATACTTCTGCATGTATGTAGGTCAAATACGTAATGGCTATATGTAAATAGGTATGTGTGTAAACTTTTAGTACAATTGTGTATAAATATGACATTAAAAATCATTTTTGAAAAACTGATTCAATGGAATTCAAATCAACAGTTTAGATAAAAATGGACGGATCAAATATCAGATATCAAACCACGCATTTTTTTGATTAAATACGAAAAGTACATAAAATTTAAATCAGCTTTGCTTAATGAGCGTTGTTACAACATGATGTGATAAGCAGATTGCCTTGAGATTTTGGATAGTGTAGTCGTGTAGTGAGTTATAAGATTTTGTTACTACTGGTTGCCGATTTGAAATATAAGTTGTTTAGTTATCGGTACTATTTATAAAGAAAGTGCAATGATGAATAACAATGAAGTTATGGAATTTCTGAATAGAGATCATCTCAAAAATATATTGAATGAAATAATAGAAAATGAAGGGTTTCGTAATTTTACTATCAATGCAACAAGTGCATCAGAAAAAGGAGAGAATTTCTTGGGAATATTGTGGAGAGTCAAAGTAAATGGAGTCCAAAAAGATAATGAAGTATCGGAACTCAGTTTCATTGTTAAAGTTCCACCTCAATCGGAAATTATGAGAGAAAAATTTCCTATTGATATAGTTTATTACACAGAAGTATACGCTTATAACGTTGTTCTTCCAGCTTTGTGCGCGTTACAAGACACCTTCAAAATGCCAGTTTTAGAGAAATTCACACCTGTCAAATGTTACGGAGCCAGCTACGATAAATACAAAGAATACTTGATACTCGAAGACATGAATCTGAAAGGTTTCAAAATGTCCAACAGAAGAGAGCCACTAGATTCGAAACATCTAAAATTAGTTCTTAGAAGCATGGCCAGCTTTCACGCACTTTCGTTTGTTTTTAAAAATAATAACCCGGAGAAGTTTACAGAGATGGCGAATAATGTTGGCGGGGTGGGTGGTTATGAAGCCTTCTCGGATTTTTTTGGACTGGCACAAGAAAGAGCGTTATCTGTTTGGGATGATCCAACCTCAAAAGATAAATTAAGTAAATTTACAAAAGATACAATGAACAAGGTTAATTTTTTCGTTGATTCAGAATCTGCAAAACCTTATACTGTACTGTGCCATGGAGATTACTGGAATAATAACATGTTATTTCAGTATGAGGTAATTATCGTATATATTAATAATTAATGGTATGTATCTACACATACAGTAATAAAATATAGGTATATTTAAACAGTATTAGCGTCAGTTTTTATCAGTCGAGTGTTATCTAATTATATTGTTTTCATTAATCAGTTTTGCACTACACAAATAAAATCTTACATCACGCTTTAATGTGATTATTTATAATTTAACTGTAAAGCAAATAAAGAAAATTAAATTTTTGGTTTCAGTGCTGTAGAATAACGTTTATTTGGTATTTTTAGACAAATATTACAATTAGTTACCCTCTAAGTGTAAAGACTTTTCGGTGGAATACAACTTTTAAGGACAAGTTTACTTTACAGACTTTTATATTATAAATATTTATTTATTACCTTTTAACAGTCACTTTAAAGTATTAAGTAGATATTTCTTCAGTTATTTTTATTTCAATGGAATATTTTCCATGGTAACGATGGTTTGTGGAAGATCATTGAACAAGAGAGGTGCCCGAGAGACTGAGTAAATGGGGAGAGCATCGCATTGCACAAAAAGGGTGATTCATTAAACTGTGATAACTATCGCAGCAGCACGCTACTACGAGTTTGAGGACCCATTATGCAAGTATTGAGGGAGAACCAGACGGGTTTCCTACCTGGTAGGCCATGCGCGGATCATAACAAACGCTGTAATCTACAAGAGAACCTTTGTTCTTTAACTAAATAGTTCCTTGGCTATGTGCATCGTAGATTACGAAAAAACGTTTGATAGTCCGCACAAACCTACACTCTGGAAGATACCAGAATCATATGGGGTGCCTATAAAACAAGTTGAACAAGCCTATAAAAACCCTCCACTCAAGTAACGAATGCCGAATCAGAATCAATGATGTTGTCACAGATTGGTTTGAGGTGACCACTGGAGCTCATCAAGGTTGCGTCTTTGCACCGTTCCTTTTTATAATCCTTATGGGCTTCATCCTTAGAAAGTCAATTCCACTAGATAGGAAGATCCATCTCCCCCTCCCAAAAACTCTGCGATCCAAAGTAGGCCGATGCTGCGGTTATAATTGACGATTCAGTCAGGGGTCTTCAGGCTACTGTAGATAGCCTAAATAGGTAGTCCTCATGCATGGGTTTAAAAATCAATATTGCAAAAACCCATGTACTGTGTAACACTTCATGCCTTGATGCCCAAAATCTCCCGACTTTGTCAAACCAAATCATTGAAAGGGTCGAGAATATCAAATACCTGCGTTTATGTTACGGGAAATGACAGCTTTTAAAAAGAACTGGGAGTGCGGCAAGGAATAGAAGGCGCCACATTCAAGAGTATGAATGCTTTCTGGAGATTGAATATTTACTCAGTGAAAACCAAATGCCACCTATATAACGCCTGCATAACACCTATTCTCCTCTATGGATGCGAATCGTGGCACCTTACTAGGGCCCAAAACAGCAAAATTCTGAGTTTTGAGAATAGGTGTCTCAGAAGAATCTTGGGTGTGCGGTGGTTTGACTTTGTGCGGAATGAAGTTATAAGAGAACGGACGCGGCAAACTTCGGTGACAACTGTCATCAAGCAGAGGCGAAACGGTTGGCTTGGCCATGTACTGCGGATGCCTCCTGAGAGCCTTAACCACGCTTGCTTACTTTACAAGTGGATCTTCGTGGACACCATAAGCTCCAACTAGGCAGCTAGGAACGACGATGATAAAGTACAATTGAGTTTTCTGTATGAGAATATTTAGTTGTGGGTATATTGCCGAAATACTAACATTAGTATTACTAATGCAAAAATATTGATTTTATTTCATACCTTCTGGATATGTACCGATTAAGTAAGCGTTTGTAATCGCGGCCTTGATATTGCATGGCTCTAAGTACATATAACGCTAAGAAATCAGGGGTTTACAAATAAAGTAAAAAACGTTATTAAAATGTTTTAAAAATATTGTTGCAAGTATAAGAAAGTTCGGTGGTTTTTTTGTATTTGTTAATTTACTATTAAAATAAGCCAAAAAAATTTTTTTACATATTTTTATTTGAAGCGCTACGATTTTTCCAATTTTGTGTTTCTGAAACAACTCCGCATGTGACGTCACGAGGTTCATTTCCGCTTATTCTCATTCAGTTCTTCCCATTGGTCCAGAAACGGCAAGCAGACGGGAAATCTTCCATAGCTCTCATATCATATGTTGATTCATATGAACCAGTGACGTCATTTAAACTAGTGCGTTTTTATTGAAATGTTTTTTATTGTTTTTTTCGTACATTTTCAAGAAACTTTGTTCGACAATTTAATACTCTAATTTTAACCCCGCGCAAGAAAACATTATTTGTATCCAATTTCCCGTAGGGCTGAAGTTCCTCATTCGGAATTCGGAAAGAGAACAGAAACTACATTTTGTAAACGAATTTCTAAAGATTAAAAAAAACAAAAAAACAACAGTAGAATTTCTAAACTATCCGTTTAAAGCAAGTTTAGAAAAATGTCGATGCAATAAACAATAATGGAACAAATCACAATGTAATTTGTAAAATCGCAAAGCCGGGTAACATACGAATTAATACGTAAACGACTAGCGCAGCTACTCGAAATGATGATAAAAAACACCTTGAAATATTGAATGTCAACGTGGTCGGAAATTAAATCCGAAACCTTGGGCTCGATACCGAATATTACTAACTATTACTCTGCGAAGCGGATAGAATTATCAAATAAGCAAAGTTTGAAAGTAAACACAAACTGATGTGCGCACTGGTTTTTATTTTATTGTACTCGATTCCAAATTATAAACATTTTAATGTTATGATCAAACATAGAACGTTTGAAGCATTTATTTTTTCTTAGTCCGGGTGGATTCAGAATACAGTTCTGTGAGTGAAAAAGAACCAGAATCCCAAACAAGTGCTTTCGACTCGATGGATGATCTGGGTTAACAATCCTGAATAAAGAAAAACCCGCCTCGTAGTGTAGTGGCTCGCACGTTAACCTACCATGCTTAAGTCCCCGGGTTTGATTCCCGGGAAGTTCGATATGAAATATTGTATGAATGCTTGCGATAATTTTTTATTTATAATATATGATTTACCCAAATATTTAATTTTGAGGACCCATTTTAACGAGTTGTAAATAACTCAAATGGGAATGAAGTTGGGATGGAGTGGAATTCGAACCACGGACCTTTGATCCGTGAGTCCGAGACACTAGCAACAGGACCACAACCTGATTTTTAATAATATTCGTGGGACGAAAGAGATGACTGGAAGCGGCGTAAGTTATCATAACTGATTGTAACCAATTGTGTTTTTCGGATTGGTCGGACGTCCACTGCGTGCATTTTTTTTTTTTTTTCAAAATTGCACCCCGCTTACGCAAAATATAAAAGAATTGAGCTTACCAGAACACGAAAAATGTTATTTGGCCTTAGAAACAAAATCTACACTATGTACAATATAAACCCCAGCAACAGATTGGTCAAATAATAATCAAAACCTGCTTTTTCACGAAAGACAAAATGCTTTATTTAATAAACAAGGTAATATTATATTTGTTTAATTTTAGTATTAATATTTCATATTTGTTATAATATACAACGTTTATAATCGTTTTTGCTACTTACGATTATTTACATTGTTTCCCCTTGGAATTATTATTATCATATAATTAGCGTATTTTACACATACAATATTATTCTTCCAATAAACCGAGATGTAAAATGATGCATGTCATTCATATGATATTTTACTTAACATCGTTTACGAAGCATATTATGGTATATCATTTATACGATATTTTACTTGACTTCTTTCCGATGTAAAATATCGTATCAGCATTTTTACTAAAACTGCAAAAAATTTCAAGTTCGGGACAAAAATATCCGAAAATATTTCTCCTGTAAAATCGTGTTTTTTGAGTTAGGATACTTTACATAGGAGGTGTCGATATAGAACCTCTTTTAGTTTTTTCAGTTCAGTTTATTTTCTAAGTGGATACATTAGTACGTATATATTTTGAAAGTCAATAATAATCAATAAATTAGTCTAGAACCAGGCACACATCATTTACATATTCATTAATTTTATATTAGGCCTTCATACATAAAATTGTGTTGATTTAAATTTTAAATTTATTTTCAATCAATATTCATACGTTATATGGAATATTCTTATAAAACCGTATGCAGTCCCCATAAATAAGTTACCTTACCAAGTCAGAACTACAAAAGGCCCAGGCCATTACTATGACGAGTATTGATTATATGTCTATCACTCTCCTTACAAAAATTAAATATTTTTCCTGCGTGCATAATATTTTCATGGATCTATTGTTCAATTATAGTGAGAATATTGATTATCTTAAATACAACTCTGAAATGTTTCCTAGAACCTTATTGATAAAAATCCAAAATGGTTCTTATTTGTATTACGAAAATTGTTTGTATATGTGCCGCTCCATCCCACAACATAATACCTAAAGTAGACTAATCGAACTCAGAGGAAAATTTGACATAAAACTTCTTTTTTAAGGTTCAGATATCAGAAACATCTCTTCGCATAATTCCAACAGAAGTATTTTAATATTACTGATGTTTAATTTTTAATTCTTTGCGAAGAGTAAGGTATCAAATATCATCTGATTAAAATCTCGAATAGAAATTTTAAAAATTTCATGAGGTATAAATGCAGGAACGTACGCAAAAATTCCTCTAAATGCCTTTTTTGCCATAATTCGTTCACTTGCTACATATATTTTATGAAAAGATCCTTTCATAATCTCTGATAAAATAAGGTTAATAATACTCTAAATCAACTTAAAACACTTTTAAGTAGTCGAATTTTCACTGTGATTCAATCAAACTTTAGGAATAATTAAAAACAACTTTAGAAATTTGTATTGACATATTAAATAATTCTAACGATATGTTTATTTATAAGTTAGTTTGAAGAAATTCTTTGAGCTGAACGCACCTCGGTTTGAAATGTAAAATCTCTGAAAAATATAAGACGAGATGTGCGATTGTGTAAGTACATAAAATACTTAGGATCGGCAACGGGCTAGTTAGTGTCTTGGGTCTTAAACCATTTTGGGCTAGTCTTACCCAGGAACTTAACAATCTTGAGGTTAAATAGCATTAAAGCGTCGCTGCACTGCACTTCATGGCGTATTGCCGTAACACTTAATATTATTTCACTGTTTTGGATTAAAAAAACGGCACTAAAGCTGCGCTACACTTTGCTGAACTTCATAGAAAACTTTGTCGCGCAGCGCCGCTGACGAAAAAGCGATGCTTTATTGCTGTTTGACCTCAGATGATATTTAGTATTTTGAAACACCAAAAATTTTTGAAATTACAATAAATGTATTTTTTTATTATCAAGGAGGAAGAGCCCAAAGATGTGGTACTAGTAGATTGGCAAGTGACTCGCCACGCTTCACCAGTAACAGATATAGTTTACATGATATTCTCCAGCACAGACTATGAGACCAGAAGAGATCACTTCAACAGCCTCATGAACTTCTACCATGAATGTTTAGCCAAGAACCTAAGCTACATGGACTGCAACATCAACGAATTATACCCTAAGGATGTATTTGATGAGCACTTGAAGAAATTTCTTCCATACGGATTGTTCACTGCTATATTAGTACTTCCAGCTGTGTTGGGAGAATCTGATGACATTCCTGATATGGATGAATTCCTTGCCAAAGAAAATTTAGTACTAGAAGATATTCAGTTTGTCAATCAACAGTCAACAAGTCGTTACAAAACCCGTTTTACTGGCGTGTTTCAAACATTTATAGATATGAGTTTCGTGTGATTTTTTAAGAAAAAATTGAATAATTTATTGATAATTTTTGCGATTTTTCAAGAATTCAAATGCTTATTTTTAAGTTCTTAAGGTGATGTTTATTTTGAATCATTATTAGTTGCAACTGTTGAGTTTTAAAGAATTAAAAAAACATTTGCTTTCTTTTAAAATTTACCCAAATATTTTAATTTTGGGGCCATTTTCAACGAGTTGCAATTGTAATTGGAAAATGGGAATCAAGTCGGAGTAGAGTGGGATTTAAACCTCGGATCTCTGATTCTGATCTCATTCCCTAGTCAATTTAAAAATTATTTTCGTAATCCATTGATTTAGAAATTACTAAAATCTAATATAAAAATTTTAATTTAAAAAAAAATAAAAATTATATACACAAGTGTTAAGGTATTTTTATAGACTTATTAAAAGCTTTTGGTTGTATATGTAACGATAAACTTATGAATAAATTTTAATTACAATTTTTTTATTTATTTTAGAGAAAACACATTTATTTTATTTATTTTGTTATATTTTGGTTTCAAAAACATATGAAAGATCGTCAAAAGACAGCAAAACCTAACGATACTTTTAGTAATAAAATAATCTGTTCAGATTTTAGGATACCTCAAGGAACAGTAATTAGACCTATTTTATTTATTATATTGTATGTGTTAATGATATATTTAATAAACAGAAAATAAACGGCGATACAATGTCATATGCTGATGACACCCTACTCATTATAAGGGATCTCCGTTAGATGAAGTAAATATAAAATAATAGGTTTGATATTAATATTATATTTTGCCTCTGAACACTGAAATAACACATTACATCTCTTAGAAGTTGAAATAATAAGTTATGCTTCCTATAAATATTTGAATCTATACTATAAATGCAATGAAGGATAAATGTAACATTAATGATAATTGCCTGCAAATAACTGAAAATAGCAGCATGAAGTATTTAGGCATAAAATAATTTATAAAAATATTAAATAGGAGCAAATAAATAATGTTATAAATATAATGAGAAAACCTATATATATATTTATTTGATTAAAAAACACATAAATAATAAAAAAATAAAGATCATTTACTTTGCATCAGCTCAAATCCAAATAACAATATGGAATAATCGGGTGGGGTGGTGCCTTGAAAACAATTATGTTATCGGTCGAAAACATACAAAAAAAATAATTTTAAAAGTTATATTTTTTTTAAATGAATGCTGTTCCTACTGTCCGATTGTTTAATAAATTCTAGGTTCTACTTATAAAACGATCATTCAAAAACAATAGTTTTTTCGAATGCCTCAAGAAAACCAAAACCCAAGTTGCCTGTTCTTTAAACCTGCGGGCTCACGCCGTCCTGGAAGGCCGTCGATGACGATCTTTCGACTTTATTCAGCGTAACTAATGGGCGCTGGATTGACGCAGGAGGAGGCGAGAGTGCTGGCTGGCGATAGGGTCTTCTAGAGGCAACTGGCCTGGAAGGCGAGAACTATTCACGGGGACCCGTCACAATAGATTTTCGCAGGTCGCAGTGACGTCAAGAGCTTTCATAGCACTGAATGACCCTCCCTACTTAACATAATAATATAACGGTTAAGACACTTGTTCTGGGTTCGATTCCTGGTGAGAACACAAAAATTGAATGAGATTTTTCTGAAGCCTGGATGTTCTGTGTTATAATTCACCACTATAAATGGGCTTCCTAACCTATTGTGGTACAAAAAAAACCTAAATATAAATAATAATAATAAGAACTAGTTTGCTTAATTTTTGTGACTACTATTTATCTCATTCACGCGCGCCGATTATTCCGACTTTTGACACGTCTATTTTCAAGTGTTTGTTGGATTTGGTCATGCCATGTCTTTTTCGGCTTCCTCTTTTCCTAGATCCGTCAACATTCGCTTGGTTAATATTTTCAGCCGTTCTTTGGCAGTTCATTCGCTCTATATGTCCAAACCAACGCAGAGCTCCTTTCTTGATTTTGTCGATAATGCTTATCTCAGCCTTACATGATATACGGATCTCGACATTTGTGCACCTATCATCGTACATAGTTTTACCGGAAACTTGCCTTAGAGATTGCATTTAGACAGTATTCAGCCTACTTTCATCCCTGTTTTTCAAGTCCACGTTTTACTCATATACCAGGACTCCATTGTGAATTGATAATTTTGTCTCTTGCGACAAACATTTATTTACCAAGGTTGATTTAAGTGCACCGTTCACTCGGTTCCCGGCACTCGCCCTCCTTTCAATATCTTTCTCAGTCATTTCATCCCTTGAAAACAAACTTCCCAAATACACAAATTCCTCTACCTGTTTCAGTAGTCAATATGTGTGAATAAATAGTTTCCATAGACAATAACATATTACAACAGAGATGAAGAACATTTCGGAGAAGGCTTTCTTCTCTGAGAAAATCTCTAATTATAGAGAAAATGTTCCTCTTCTCTGTTGTAATATGTTAATATTAACAGCTCCCCTAGGGAGTTGAATTCAGTTCTTGTCTATAAAAGTTTGTAAAAACTCAAAATAAAGTTGATAAATCCACCTGGTCTATGGAGAAGTATGAAATTGAAAAAAATCTAAATTTCAGACGTTGCCTAGTAAATAGGTGAAATAAATCAATTAGATGAATCTAACCCGCAAAATAATGGTTTTAGCTCTTTAACATCATATTTATCAACAGATGAAAGAATCGAAGAAATATAGATGTTCAAATATGGGTAGAATGGTGAATGTTACACAGTGTGTAAAGCGGTTACTTAAACCAGCCAATAACAGATCGTAAGCCCTGTAGATGTCTAGACTTCTATATTACATTCTCTGAAATGTTATTTATCTCTGTTGTAATATGTTAATATTAACAGCCCCACAGTAAGTTGAATCCAGTTCTTGTCTACAAAAATTGGGACAAACTCAAAATATTGTTGATTCATTACTATACACAAAAATATTTTTGAATTGTTTTATAAAAAAAAGACGTTTAATTAGAAGAGATAAATAGAAATTTAAAATTTACGCCATTTTCCCGCTTTACATGGATTACCCCTTAAGCTAAATTTCAGTTTCAGATAGATGTACATTTTTTTTTAAAAGGTAATAATTGCAATATGAGAAAAATTGTATGCACCCGATTAAAAAATGTGTAGAGATTTAGTTTATTTGATTTTAGTTTCATAAAAAAATACTGAAATGTATCCATTTCAAATGTAAATGTAAAACGGGGACTGTTGTCGGAAATAAAATCTCAGGAAATAGGCCAATTGAGTAACATGAAATATTTAACTTAATAGTTCGAGCATTGAATATGGAAGTATTTTTATTATATTTTCGTCATGCAAATACGAGAACATTTTTGGTGGCTGCCGGAAAACTGCGTGTTATGGAAAACAGAATGTTTATTACTCCTGATTCGGGGAAAATAAATATTTATAGTCGCGCACGAATAACAAAATGGCTCAGGTATTTACGTAGACAAGAAACGTTCCGTGGTCCAGTGACGAGCTTGTCATATCGGCTAAGCTGACGTCATTTTAGTAACAGATTATAATATCGACGAATGATTGATTGAGAATAACATAGAATAAACGTTTTGTCTCTTCTAATCGTCAAATCATATGCAAATTTACACTCCTACTTTCCTTCATTCATCTTTAACCACTCCTCATCCCCTTTCTTCTTTTTTATTTACACTATCTCCTTGTTTTATCCTATGCTTATTTTGTTTCAGTTACTTATCATTTGATTTTTTGTATGGTATAAACCGTCGCTTTATTTTATCACAATTAACA
The DNA here is from genome assembly GCA_022494885.1 of Micrasema longulum. Lineage (NCBI taxonomy): Eukaryota > Metazoa > Arthropoda > Insecta > Trichoptera > Brachycentridae > Micrasema > Micrasema longulum. The sequence goes on from JAGVSM010003646.1 coordinate 76,640, forward strand.
CTTTGAGCACCGGCCGAATACACATAGAATTTACCATGTGCCCGGCCCATTTTTGTGAAAATTCATGATTTTTGAAGGATTTCTTAAAAGTGTCATAATTATGAAAATACTGGGTTGAATCAATTGAAACTTCTCGTATTTATTTAAAACAATTTAACTCGACATTTTTGTATGATAGTTTTCCCAACATTGGTTTTTATGAACATTGCAATGTTCGCACATATACAGGGTCTCACTCCTTTTTTTGTGTTTTCCCGGAGCCGTGTAAACACGTGATTATAATAACCACGCCTTGTGTCTCAGTCCCGTGTTTTCACAAAATTTACCAGCAGCAAAAAAATACTAATAAAAGTCACCAGATATCAATAAAATGCACTTTTTTAGACAGCTTGTAAACCACGTGAAAACACGAAACCGGGACACAACGCATGGTTATATAATCACGTGGATTTCACCCCCTAGGGAGTCATTAAGATTTGAAAATTACAACAGGGATGGAAAACATTTTAGAGAAGGGATTATGGAAGTCTAAGCATTTATAAGGCTTACGACCTGTCATTTTCTGGTTTAAGTGATCACTATACACACACCGAGTAACATTTACTATTCTGCCTATGTTAGAACATTCACACTTCTACGATTCTTCCATTTGTTGATTTTGGTAAAGCAAAAGAACTGAAACCTCTATTGCTGTGAAGAGGTTCATTTGATCAAATTACAATATTATGAGTTTATCCAAATGTAAGCAAACAAAATACTGGATTTTATCCCCTAGGGGATAAAATTCAATCTATATTTAATCCAATTTATATTTATTTATATCTCAAAATACGGCTTTTTGCAAAAGCCGTATTTTGAGATATAAATAAATATAAATTTAAAAAGTAGTATGTCAATTGTTTCCAAGTATAAAATTGGTAAGTCAGTTAGTCCCATCTACACTGTTTTTTTGCTTATGAATCTCTAAATATAGTGTTATTTCTTAAATAAATTAAAACCATAAAAAAAACCAAATATAGTTTTTCGAATTGAAATAAATATTTTATTGCGTAATGTCAAATGGTTCGAATTTTCTTGTAAAGCATCACCTCATTTTTTACTAATTTAGTGATTTTTGTCAAAATGCTGTATTTTTGCATAAATATGTTAATGGGTTTTTTATACAGTCTGTTTAATATTACAAGAATTTCCCAATAACCTAACCAGCCACCTGATATCTGACAGAGAATGCACTATTTCACACGCATCGTCCAAATCCACACGGCACGGTAAAAAAGGGTGGATTGAAGTTTATTATATTATTTTGTATTTATTAAAAACTTATTCAGTTTTTATTCTAAGGTGAAAATCCCGCAAAAGTAAATCGAGTGGAAATAAGTCAGTCTCATGGTGTACGGTTAATGTGTTTACTTGCCATTAAGTAAATTAATAAAGTACTCATTGCAGGATTTTTTATATATATTTTTAAGGATAAGAAACTGTGTTATTTCATCGAACCGCAGGCGCAGCCAGGTGGATTTTTACTATGGTGTAAAAACGACCATTTTGTCATAACTTATTTCAGTGTATGATATATCTGTAATCGTGTAGTTGGATCAAAATATGTTGCTTCTAAAGCTTCTTGGTATATCTTCTGTTTTCATTTACTCCTAAGTACAGAGTATTCCTTTGGGGTTCACGCCCAAACTTAACCAGTATTTCCCAAGTTGTCAAAGTTACCAAGGGTCACCGTGCGTGGAGGTGAAAATTGGAATTGAGACACAAATCACCCTTGGGATCTAAACACACTGCCTCAATCCATAACTAAGTCTAATGAGTATAATGCAGCTCTTATTCTTGAAATTATAGTGTATCACAGGGGTCACATCTAGGTCTATCATTTGTAATATAAGGGTATTCCTTGCAAACCCGGCAAAATACAAAATCTTAAAAAAGTGAAATATGAATTAAAACTTATTCAGAATACAATTGTTCAAAATAATTACGACATTGTCAGTTCAAAAAACGGCTTTATTTGTGAGAGTCTGACTTTCAAAATATTTTGTATGTTCAAAGATGGCAACTTCTATTTAAATATTGCAAAGCTGGAAATCTCGAAAGTTAAATTTATTATTTCACTACTGTTTCTTGAGATAATCATGATAAACTACTAAAACAATCTATAAAATTTAACTACAAACAAACAACAAACAAACCAACACGCCGTTTCCCCGTAGGGGTAGGCAGAGAGGATAGAACGCCATAACACTCTATCTTGGCATACAGACCTCGCTTCCTCTACATTCATACATCTTCTTATGCACGCACGCCGATTATTCCTACTTTTGACATGTCCATCTTAGTCCAAGTATTTGATGGACTTGATCGTGCCATGTCTTTCTCGGTCTTCCTCGTTTTCTGCATCCATCAACATTTGCATCGTAGATCCTTTTAGCCGTTCTTTCGCTGTCTATTCGCTCTACATGTCCAAACCAACGCAGCACCCCTTTCTTAATTCTGTCAATAATGCATGTCTCAGCCTTACACACTTCACGGATCTCGATATTTGTGCACCTATCATACATCGTTTTACCACACATTCGCCTGAGGGATCGCATTTCGACAGCATTCAACCTACTTTCATCATTATTTTTCCAATTTCATACTTCGCTCCTATGGGATTAGAGTTGGAACTAGAACTCCGTTGTGAACTGCTAGTTCAGCCTCCTGCGATAAACATTTGTTTGCCAAAGTAGATTTTAGTGCACCGTTCACCCTGTTCCCGGCACTCACCCTCCTTTCAATATCTTTATCGGCCTTTCCGTCCCTAGTAAACATACTTCCCAGGTACACAAATTCTTCTACCTGATTCAGAATATCTCCGTTCACGCTGATCTCACATTTAGTTATATTTTCATCCCTTTCAAAACCATCACTTTCGATTTATCAACATTCATAAGCAAATCGCTTTTCTTGCATACAGAGTAGACTTTTGTTACTAAGAAATTTAACTACACATTAAAAAATATTTCCCTTCAAATGGTTTCGTCAGTAAAAAGTCTTGGCATAACTTTACATAGTAAACTCTCCTAGTGAACGTATTGATAATATTGTAAACAAATCTAAAGCTTCTTGGTTTTATCAATAAAATGAAGACGGATAAACTACAACGAATGGAATCGATTAAAAATAGTATTTTAAATTGAACTTATGTTAAACCAAAAGTTATTTGAATACTTATTCCCGACACGTTCTTTTTAAAATCGATAGTTCCGTAAAAGATACAAACTGCTTAGTGCTTTTATAATATCGCCGGGTTACGGAGACACGTGACGTTTTTGTATAATTTTATATTTTAATATGTCTTTATTACTCCGAGCACTAACGGCGGAAGGCTTCAAGTACACTCATATAAAGGCACATCTTGTGATAGAGGAAGGATACTGTATCATTGAAATACCGGAATATGGATAAAATAAAATAAAAATTTACTAAAAAATTCAATGATGTTATAATATTTTTTTCAACATTTATTCTTATTCTTAGAGGTGGGGGTCAGTGCTATGTAAGCTCCTGACGTCACTGCAATCTGTGAAGATCTATTATGACGAGTCCCCGAGAATAGTTCTCGCCTTCCAAGACCAGGGGTCTATTCTGAACCACTCTCGCGGCACGAGAAAACAGTTTTTCTTGTGTATTTTGTAAGTAAATATACGAGATAATATGGCCGCGAAAGCATTTGGAATACCAGCTCTGGTCTATAAAGAGCCTAACTAATGTGTGGAAGGTGAGAGTTTAAATTTACTAAATCTCCCCCTCCAAGCCTATCATCATTTAGATCAAATATAACTTAAATAAAAAAAAATATGTTTTTTATTAATTTATTTATTTGTTATATAAGTCATAATCATAGTCGGCCTTGTGGTGTAATAGTCGGCGCGTTTGCCTACCATGCAAGAAGTCTCGGGTTCAATTTCCGAAATGGTGTTTTTACATTAGAATATTTCATAGTTCCTGGACTGGTTCCTAAAGCGAAAAGCTGATCATCTTACCTTCATGAAAGAATGATACCTTGTGATTGGTGCACCAATCCAGTGCTATATGCACCATTGGGTGCGGAAAAAAAAAGATGATGAATACAGTTACATAAAATGATCCATGTTTTTTTTTCTATTACAATCTTTTTTTCTTTCCATAAGAGACTAGCTCTTGTGCTTGGAGAGTGGATTTCAAATTAATAAAAAAATTACACAAATTTTATTTGATGTTACAAATATACACAAACATATTATAATCATACATACACACACACACGTACACATATACAAACATGCATACTGCATACATACATTGAAATAAAAACGTTGTTCTGATATTATTGACAGATTTCATAATTTAGAGAAAAAAAAATGATAATAAATCTGAAATAATTGTACTAAAAATTTAGTAATTCCAGTATTGTTAACACGTTTCCTAATAATTTCATCATTTAGACAAAAGAAAATTAGAATTTGCTAAAAAAATAAATCATTGATTTGAAAATTTGGTTATTATTTGAATGTTGACAAAACTTCTCCATCATTTCCCTATCAGCATCCAGTGGTGCACATGCTACTGTTTTTAAACTCCAATTGTAAAGTAAAGGTATATATCATTTATGCCACTTGGGAGGAAAGGTGATCAGCCTTACGCTTACGTTCGTTGCGATGAACCACTTTAAAATAAACATTTCCTCATCGACCCTTCTAGGAATCGAACCACCGCGTCGCGACTTCTAATATAAAATGAAGTAATAAAAGGTTAACGGATTACAACAGAAATCGAGATATCGGCTTCTCCTGAAGAGTTTTAAGTGGTTTCCTCTCCACATGAGCAAATGCTGAGAAGTTCCTGATTGGCCCACATTAGTATATCCGTCCTGATCCCAACAGTTTAGTTAAATTTAATTGCAGAAAAATCCACTTTTGAAATATAAACCTTGTATATTATAAGCAAGGTAAATAGTAAATAATTTATGGCAAAAAATATGGAAGTTGGGGCATTCACAGGGCTTACGACCTGTCATGACAGGTGACTAACTCACTAGGGTGTTAAACTTAGTCTTTTATCTACACACATTTGGACAAACTCAAAATATTGTCATAAAAGACGTTTAAACTTTAAATACAAAAACATTTTTTTTTTATACATTTTGTTATTTTTTTAAATTTATTTTTGCACCACAACAGGCCAGGAGGCCCATTTACAGTGGTGAATTACATCACAGAACACCCAGGCTTGACAAAAGTTTAATTTTAATTTTTGTGTTCTCACCGGGAATCGAACCCGGAACATTCCGTACGTGAGTCAAGCGTCTTGACCACTACACCACGGAGGCCGCCTTTTTTCTACATATTTTGCTTTTTTTCCAACGTTATAAAATATTTTTTTATTATATTTTTAACTGTGTCTTTTACCATGTTTTTCGCTAGATGTTTACTACCTTTTCCAATTGTTATTAATTTATTTCTCCCATGTATTGATTACTTTTTTGCAATTTGACTATCATGCAAAAGGGTAAATAACCCAAGATAGACAGTAAAAGCAATTTTGTATAAATGTGTAATTTTATGTACATGATTTTTTTTAATTGTAAAATTGGAGCTTTCATTCTTTTACTAAGGTGCCAGTGGTCCATACAAGATGGCGTCGAATTTTCTGAAATGTGTTCCGAAACGCATTTCAAAGCCTAGAGCAAGAAGAGGCATTACACAAAATAATTGTCAAGGACGCACTAAAACTGGCAAACTTTATATTTCCCTTTTGTTCTGCGTACTTAAGGGTCTCTTTCAACAGAGATGTAAAATAATTAAAGTAAGAGTGAAGGTTAAATAATTTGCATTTATATTAATGCCCATGAAGAGGTTTTGAAATTCCACACCTTTCTATGTTCATCGCCCCCATTTGCCAGAATACATAGACACAGACGTAATGTCTGGAAACCAATTTAGAATTAGTGTCAAGTGGGTGAAATATGTGTTCATCAAACTGACGTCACATCTCACCGTGGTTTTGAATAGCGGATTTGTCAAACGAATCACGGATTTCTTGAAATTCGCTCTTCTGCTACCGAATAACACCGGTAACAGGGAAATATCACTTTTTGTAAAAACACTTGTAAAGTAATAAAGGTCTATTAGTTGCGAATTATATGAGTGTGCATTGGTCAAGTAATGTCCTAACTTGTACATCGTTTGTACCCATAACCACTGTTCACTCCCCACCTCAGTATCCTTTGATCACCCGCCACATTAAGACCTCGTGCCGTAAATAGTGCGTTTATTTCTGCCGCATCATAAACTTTATTTCCACCAACCACCAGTGTTGAGTTTCAGATCAGGGGCCTGCCCTAGTTTTAGTGCCGTTCACAAGAGATCAGTCGGACTACAGCAATTCCATCAAGAACAAAAATAAGGTTAGTGGCATTCATTCCCTATTCATCTCATTTGTTGGAGTTATGACCGATTGACACTGCATACCGCAAATCGAGGATATTCACTTAGTTCAATTAAAATTTCAAAATTTTCCACTCCGTTCAATAATATCGAAGAAGCCCTAAATTTTTTCTCGCCCCGCATCCACGTGGGAATTGAATTCGTTTTCCCACCATTACTATGAAATACTGTTCAGTAAAAAAAAAATATAAATTAGTGGCATAAAAAATAAATAAATTTGCAATCCTGCAAAAACGGCTATTCCATTGGCTACGCCCCTATACGTCACGATTCGAGTTTATTTGTTCCTGGCTAAACAACAAGCAAGGCCAAACACGTCGCGTTTTTCTTGCAACGTATTTTTAGTTAAAAAATGTTCACATTTATGTATGAAAACATTTCTCCACAATATCGATATTTATTTTGAATATAAAATAAATTATTTAAAATCCGTTTCATGTTTTTTTTATTGGTATTTGTAGTATGTGATATTTCCCGATGATTACGAAAAGATTTACTAAAAAATCTAGTCAAAACGAAATTTTCTGTGTCCAGACGAAAAGTGACAGTTTTTTGGCGGGTTTTCCAAAATTACGAGTTGATGCTCTTTTTTAAACGAAAATTATTGTATTGAAGGATTTTCTTTGTTTACAATAAGCAGTTATTTTAATTGAGTAATTTAGCATCGACTTCCTTTCTGTGTTTTTTCTCGGGATTATTCTTGGAGCTTTGTTTTGTATTATGGTGAATTTGGTTCAAATTTTTGTCATGGTTTGATAAGATAATGTGTGGCTGCGTTAATTGGTGTGTGGTTCAGTGATTATGTTGAAGGTGATTTTACATGAACCCATACCAACAAATCTTCTGGTTCTTCCCAAAAATTGAAAATGTTTTGTTCTCTGCAATATTTTTCAATATAGTTTTCAAGTGCACATATTATATTGTTTAGAAATGTTAATAATCAGTATATATTTCAATGATAATTAGATACAAGTTAATATTAGAACATTCAAGTATTGTTTGTACTATTTTAATATTGAATAAAATTGTTAAAAAAACGAATACAGTTCTGTTTGTAAAATAAAACCAGAACTCTGTGGTGATATTTTTATTCTTCTCTATCCCCTAAATAGTGATTGCTTCCTGTGTTTTTTTTTGTATGCAACTATTTTTTGCATTCTATAGAATTCATTCCATATATGGCCAAACTGAAATGTTGTATAAATCGATTAAAGAAACAGCAAAAAACTAATACGGTTTGGTCAATTCAACCTAATTATGTGTTTTGGGTAATCATTATGTTTGATTTCACTCGTTCACATTTGTTTGACGTTAAATCATCAGTGTTGCCGTAAATGAAGCAAAGTGTTAACGCATGCAAAAAAAACCCAAATGAATCACCCAATGGCGTGAATGAGATTTAGAATACCACTCGTGGACGAATGTTTTCGACTCGATGGCTGCTCTAATGTAAAAATTATGTGTAAGGAAATTGAGTGGAGATACTCCGCCTAGTTGTGTAGCGGTTGACGCGTTCACTTATCTTTTTTTGAGGTCCTGGGTTCGACAGGTTGCATAATAAAAACAAATAAAAACCGCTAAACTTCCTCATTATATTTTTTTTTAGACAACTCTCCGTCTGCATTTTTGTTTAATACATCACTATGAATACTTGCAGGGGAGTTTGTATTATTTAAGAAATTATTCTGAGTTTAAGGTTTCATTATTACAGGAGTCTGGATAAATTTATGAGATTTGGGCCAGGATAAAATTAATTAAAATAAAACAAATTCCGGATTATAAACGTTCACTTTATCTCGTAAGTCGACAGCCAGCGCTGTGTTCCGTTATACCAAGTTGTGCCTGTGTTGCTCATCGTTGTGCCTGTATCGTTGTTCATTATGCCAAGTTACGCCTGTATTGTCCTTCGTCGTGCCAAGTTGTGCTTGTACTGCTAAGGTAAATTTTCAGTTATGTTCTATTTACCAGATGTTACCAATTCCACAGTTCATTCTCCTTAGGGTCTCTGAGATAATATCGTCCGTTGAGTGGTTCAGCCAGATGATAGTAGTTTCAGCTCTTTTACTTTACAAAAGTAAAAAAATGGAAGAGTTAAGGAAATGTGGATGTTTAAACATTGGCAGAATGGTAAATGTTACAACGTGTGTAAAGTGGCCACTTAAACCAGCAAGTTATAAGACATAAGCCCCTTTAATACCCTGTCATCACTCTAATTTTCTTGCCTCCTTTCACTGTAGTAGCCGCTCGATTGTGGAATAATCTACCAACTAATGTTAGAGACGCGTAAGTTAAATCCTGCCTGTTCTACCGGTTGGTATGCGTCTAGTTTATTAGAGAGTCTATTATTAATTATTTTTGTGAACAGCTTGTACAAGTGAGATAACAAACTAATAGGTCGATAATTTTCCAACTTCCTATGGTCACTTTTTTTGTGAAGGAGAATTATCGTTGCCTTGTTCCATTCTTCTGGTATACGTTCTTCTTCCAGACATTTATTTAATAGAGTCACAACTGCTCGTTGAAGAATTTCTCCCCCAAATTTTATGGTTTCGATAGCTATACCATCAGAGCCAGGGGTTTTTTTGTT